>CAUVYK010000237.1:0-117495 GCA_963556175.1 Tipula confusa
TAAGATCCTACTGCAAGAAGTGAAGATCCATCGAACACTTTATTTATTTAATTACTAAAACAATGTGGATTATGAATTACAAGTATGTAACATTTATTTATAATATTAAAATTAACATTGATTAACAATTTTATGTATTGTATATTTGAATAGGCAAACCTAAATTTTAACATAACAAAAAAAACGGTTAAAGGTTAATATTTTTTTTTAACACATAATAGTCAACATTGATTAAGTAGTATACAATATATAATATATGAAATAAAATTTGATGATATTATTAATATTTTGAAGGCCCGGGTTCAAAGATGGGACAATAACTACAAGGTTTGTCACATCTAAGGGCTTCTGAACCAAAACGGTAATGAAAAAAACACATGGGTTGTCGCGTAGTAGATCCTTTACGCCGAATACGAACAGCATGTCGTGAACGACCCGATTGTAAATGTCTCGGGTTATTCTTAAAACTGGATGCAAATCTATTATGACGAAACGGTGATAAAGTCAAATTATCTACTTTCTTAGCTAGTTCATCCATTTGAATCGTTAAATTTGAAAATCGATTCGAATTGGATGGAGATTTTGATTAAGGTATCATTCATCAAAATCGGGCCACTATTACGTGCTGTATCGAATATACGATCAAATTCATAAATTTGCAAAGGCTAACCCCTTTGCTGATTTTTTGGCATACAAATTAGCTATTGAAATGTATCCATATTTTGATGCAATATTATCGCTCATGTCCAGAGCTTTTGATTAAGGTATCATTCATCAAAATCGGGCCACTATTACGTACTGTATCGAATATACGATCAAATTCGTAAATTTGCAAAGGCTAACATCTTTGCTGATATTTTGGCATACAAATTAGCTGTTGAAATGTAAATATATTTTGATGCAATATTATCGCTCATTTTCGGAGCTTTTGATAAAGGTATCATTCATCAAAATCGGGCCACTATTACGTACTGTATTGAATATACGATCAAATTCGTAAATTTTCAAAGGCTAACCCCGTTGCTGATTTTTTGGATACAAATTATTTGTTGAAATGTATACATATTTTGATGCAATATTATCGCTCATGCCCAGAGCTTTTGATAAAGGTACCATCTATCAAAATTGGGCCACTATTAGGCACTGTATTGAATATACGATCAAATTCGCAAATTTACAAAGGCTAACCTCTTTGCTGATTTTTTGGCATACAAAATATTTGTTGAAATGTAAACATATTGTGATGCAATATTATAACTCATGTCGAGAACTTTTGATTAAGGTATCATTCATCAAAATCGGGCCAATATTACGCACTGTAGTGAATGTAAAATCGGATTCGTAAATTTACAAAGGCTAACCCCTTTGCTGATTTTTTGGCATACAAATTAGCTGTTGAAATGAATAAATATTTTGATGCAATTTTAAAGCTCATGTCGAGAGCTTTTGATAAAGTTATAATTCATCAAAATCGGGCAACTATTAGGCACTGTATTGAATGTAAAATCGGATTCGTAAATTTGCAAAGGCTAACCCCTTTGCTGAATTTTTGGCATACAAATTATTTATTGAAATGTAAAAATATTTTGATGCAATATTATAGCTCATGACCAGAGCTTTTGATTAAGGTATCATTCATCAAAATCGGGCCACTATTACGTTCTGTAGTGAATGTAAAATCGAATTCGTAAATTTGCAAAGATTAACTAACCCCTTTGCTGATTTTTTGGCATACAAATTATTTGTTGAAATGTATACATATTTTGATGCAATATTATCACTCATGCCCAGAGCTTTTGATAAAGGTATCATTCATCAAAATCGGGCCACTATTAGGCACTGTATCGAATATACGATCAAATTCGCAAATTTGAAAAGGCTAACCCCTTTGCTGATTTTTTGGCATACAAATTATTTGTAAAAATGTATACATATTTTGATGCAATATTAAAGCTGATGTTGAGAGCTTTTGATAAAGTTATAATTCATCAAAATCGGGCAACTATTAGGCACTGTATTGAATGTAAAATCGGATTCGTAAATTTGCAAAGGCTAACCCCTTTGCTGAATTTTTGGCATACAAATTATTTGTTGAAATGTAAAAATATTTTGATGCAATATTATAGCTCATGACCAGAGCTTTTGATTAAGGTATCATTCATCAAAATCGGGCCACTATTACGCACTGTAGTGAATGTAAAATCGAATTCGTAAATTTACAAAGGCTAACCCCTTTGCTGATTTTTTGGCATACAAATTATTTGTTGAAATGTATACATATTTTGATGCAATATTATCGCTCATGCCCAGAGCTTTTGATAAAGGCATCATTCATCAAAATCGGGCCACTATTAGGCACTGTATCGAATATACGATCATATTCGCAAATTGACAAAGGCTAACCCCTTTGCTGATTTCTTGGCACACAAATTATTTGTTGAAATGTATACATATTATGATGCAATATTATAGCTCATGTCGAGAGCTTTTGATAATGGTATCATTCATCAAAATCGGGCCACTATTACGCACTGTATTGAATGTAAAATTAAATTCGTTAATTTGCAAAGGCTAACCCCTTTGCTGATTTTTTGACATACAAATTATTTGTTGAAATGTAAACATATATTGATGCAATATTATCGCTCATGTGCTCATGTCCAGAGCTTTTGATTAAGGTATCATTCATCAAAATCGGGCCACTATTAGGCACTGTAGTGAATGTAAAATCAAATTCGTAAATTTACAAAGGCTAACCCCTTTGCTGATTTTTTGGCATACGAATTATTTGTTGAAATGTATACATATTTTGATGCAATATTATTGCTCATGTCCAGAGCTTTTGATTAAGGTATCATTCATCAAAATCGGGCCACTATTACGTACTGTATCGAATATACGATCAAATTCGTAAATTTGCAAAGGCTAACCCCTTTAGCAATCGTACCTTGAAAGTTTGATTGTTCCGTTGTTCTTTCGGATTTTGCTGGAGGTAAATAAGTCGATGAGGACGAATTAATCTCTGAAAATATATTATTGGGCCGTGACATTTTATGTAGAGAAGGAAATCGTTTTGTAATCGAAGGTAACCACTGTACGATCGAAATGTTTAGAAATTTAAATACGGGAAAAGATTTAAGTGAAACGGAACAATGTCAACTTAAGTCTCTGCTGTTGTCACATCCCGATTGTTAAAGTTCACCGCCAACACAGCTATTAATAGTAAACCGTACAGTATCGCTTTCACAAAAAGGCCGATCGTCAAGAATATTGTGGATGAATTGTTGCATTATTGAACTTTCCGATTCTCCGTACGCGTCACGATAAGAAGAGTGGCGAGAGTCGAATGTGTATAGACTACAGGCAGATAAAAAGATCACCGTTAAGCAACTGTACCCGATGTCTATAATTGATGAACTGCTGTCGTGTTTTTTCGGAAATAAATATTTTAGTACATTGTCAAAAAAGTTTTGCCAACTCTACGACAGTAACCGAAGTTCGACGATTTTTGGGGTTTATTTAATTCTTTGAGTTTAGAATCAATTTAATTGGGATGACTCGCAGCAACAAGCCTTTTCGACATTAGTCGAACTTCTGTGTAGTAGACCATATTTGGCGCTTAACGATCTCGCCGCCAAACAGATGATGACCAGAAGTACCACAGTAACTAGTTAAAGGTTCTTGCCGTTGTGGAATCTCTTGATCGCTTTTGAGCATATTTTCTTTGCAAGCGGTTTCGCCTAGTTACTGACTTTACTGCTATCGTACGCTTGAATGAGAGAACCAAGGTGATACCGAGAATTGCAAAATGATGGATGCTATTACTCGAATACGATTTTAAGACAATTAATCGACCCAGGGGAACGCATGGCTCACGTCGATGCATTACGATGATGTTCAAGCAAACCGTCGGGATAAATGGAGACTGCTGCTATTTTTATAATGAAAATTGGGCTTGACCAGAACGAGTGGCTTCTTACCATGCAACTACAAGATGTAAACTTGAAATGCATTATCGCTATACTTATCGGAGATCAAAAGTCTGATGATAAAAAACATTTAGAAAGCGGATTTCGGCAAAAAGATTCGATTATTCTGTAAAGAAGGAGACGGATTAGTACAACATTTTCATGATAATATGGGACACTTCGGAACCAAGAAGACGATTGAACGATATAAGAAAAATCTATAGTTTCCAAAAATGCGCCGATATGTGAAGACCTATATTGCCGCCCGCGTAGAATGCGTTTAGATAAAGTCAAAAACAGGAAAATCTGAAGGTCAAGACTTATATTTTGGAACGATGGAACAGATACCGTTTCTACATATCGACAATCTCGGGCCATTTGTAAGGAGTAAATGTGGAGTAAACATAGAAACGCCCATATCATTGCGATGTTCAACTCTTTCATTAAATTTGTGGTTGTTAAATCCTTTCGAAATACGAAGACGGTGCTAGTAATTAAAATTTTTGAATGACCTAAAAGCCTACTTTGGACTTCCGAACCGTATAATCAGTGATCGTATAAAACTCGAGAAAATAAATTGCGTGTTTTTTGACCCAATAGGACGGTATATCTTTATACCGTTATGTCAACTAGGGATAGGACTCTTAGTGATGAACGATTGTGACGTATTGACTTTTTATATGACTGGGTTATTTTTAAACGATTCCCGGCATCACTCTGATGTCTGACTTAAGGTTAAAAAAATTTTTGGTGCGCCTTCTTTTTATAAAAGAATTATGTTGACCTCAGATGTGCTCTGTGGAGAATATAATGAAATGGAACACAAATTATTGGAATATCTGATGATAAATTTATATGATATAAAATCAAATCCAATGGCTGCTTTGCGATTTAAATTTTTAATTACATTTTCAACAAATGCTTATCGAATATGCGTTCCTGTTCTTTGTTCCTATTTTACATGCTCGTTTTTGCTTAATCTATCATTCGGGGTACGTCTTCCACCATAAATTTCACTTTTAATATAAAAAAAAAATTAGAACCCTCCACATTACCTCTGTTTGTTTCACGGACATTAGAGCTCCCAAAAATACATATTGAACCGATTTAGTTGCTAAATTCATTATCATCATCTATATTTAGTTGCGCTTCTAGAAAAACCTGAAACCCCGTTATAACACGTTTATTCACGTAAGCCGGCGCTAGTTTAACGACGGTATTTTTACCCTTTGAAACCACAGATGTACTTACCTTAACAAATATACGTTAAAAAAAATTAAAAATTAACATTTTTTGTTCATTCAGAGTTTTGATGATCAATAAAAAAATATCGTTAAAATAAGATTAAGATCCTACTGCAAGAAGTGAAGATCCATCGAACACTTTATTTATTTAATTACTAAAACAATGTGGATTATGAATTACAAGTATGTAACATTTATTTATAATATTAAAATTAACATTGATTAACAATTTTATGTATTGTATATTTGAATAGGCAAACCTAAATTTTAACATAACAAAAAAAACGGTTATAGGTTAATATTTTTTTTTAACACATAATAGTCAACATTGATTAAGTAGTATACAATATATAATATATGAAATAAAATTTGATGATATTATTAATATTTTGAAGGCCCGGGTTCAAAGATGGGACAATAACTACAAGGTTTGTCACATCTAAGGGCTTCTGAACCAAAACGGTAATGAAAAAAACACATGGGTTGTCGCGTAGTAGATCCTTTACGCCGAATACGAACAGCATGTCGTGAACGACCCGATTGTAAATGTCTCGGGTTATTCTTAAAACTGGATGCAAATCTATTATGACGAAACGGTGATAAAGTCAAATTATCTACTTTCTTAGCTAGTTCATCCATTTGAATCGTTAAATTTGAAAATCGATTCGAATTGGATGGAAAAGGTAAACACATTTCATGAATTTTATCGGCAGTCACAAGAATTTTATTCATATCGTTGATTTCGGATACCTCGATTATAGATCGAATTTCTTGAGGCAAACCATTTAGCCAAATTTGTTTTAATACTTCAGGCGTTATTATTTTTGATCGACACGCAATACATTCTAATTGACGATAAAATTCAGATGGTGTATTATTATTACAAGTTACACCATCTAAAAGACGTTTATATTCATTTTCTGTATGTTGCATTAAAACTGTATTTTTTAATGTCGAATATTTATTATTTATTAACGGTTCTTTAGCAATAACATCGGCAACGAAAATAGCAAGAGGTTCCGGTAACGATGTTAATGTGTAATTAAATTTAGATTCGTCACATTTAATCGAATTAAGAAAAAATGTCGATTCGACAAGAGCAAACCATGTATGCGGGCTGCTATGGCAGAAACTTGGCATTTGAAATTTTACCGATTTTTCGGTCACATTTATATTAGGATGTTCTTCGTTGCCATTGAACATATTTATTATTCTATATTTTAAATTTATAGAACGTTCAATTTTACAAATATTTTTTTTTATGTGATAATTAACTGCTATAAATAAAAAAAATATAAAAATTTGATTAACATTTAATATAACGGAAATAAGATGGTATTACGTTGTAGAATTATCTTAAACTTTGACTGATCCAAAATAACTGTCCTCGTAAAATATATTCACTTTGTGGTACCGCTTTTCAAATTAAATTTGGATAAAACAGTAGGGTCTCCGTTGGGATGATCTAATATTTACATAAAATTATATAGAATAATTTTATTATATGAGTATTAAACACTTAATCACCGTTATATTTCGAACTAGATTACCAAACTTTGATTACACTTTAAATTTCACTTTACTTTTTTTTAAACTATAAGTTCAACTTTAATACTTTTATGTTTTTATTTTGATCGTTGATATATTATCTTTCTTTCACAAGCGCGATCTTTCGACTGATTACAATTTTCTAAATAAACTGAACTGCTTTTTATAATAACTGCTATTTTATAATATCGAACAATTTTTCGTTGTTAATTGCAAATTTTAAATTTATTCCGAAATTATTTTCGTTTCACTCGTTTTCTTTACACCTTTAAGAGCCATTGTTCACTAATTGTACAGCACCACTTATAACCACTTACAAGGTAACAGTACTAGCATAACAGTTGTTTTTTATTTTATTTGATCGTTTAGTAAGATATTGTAAAAAAAATATTTATAATTCGATAGGGATGATTTACCGATTTGATTTGTACCATGATTTAACACCGTTAGAACGATTGGGTTATAAGTACGTATAACATCGGAGATATATTTTGATGCAGATTGATAGACTGAATAATTTTATAATTAGAAATTTAAATACTTTATCTCTCTATGTTTTTTGGATCGTGTACGAGTAGCATTTTGTTTAGTAATCATTTTTACGATTTTCAACTTTTTATTGCGTTTGCAATAAGTAATAATAGTTTTAACATTGAAATGCATTTTTATGATACTATACACTATATAAGATGTACTAGATAATTCTGTTGAGTATTATATGACTACTTTACAGTATCCTAACATCTGATGAAATCGAAAGTATACCAACGATGATGATGAGTCTCTACTTTTTATTATTCAGATTTGAGAGATGTGCCTGTGGGTAACAATTTGTTAAAAAATAATTGTCATCTCATCAGGTCATGGTGACCGAATGCTATGTGGAGAGACTAACTTACGCTCTACATGTATATATATATATATATATATATATATATATATATATATATATATATATATATATATATATATATATATATATATATATATATATATATATATATATATATATATATATATATATATATATATATATATATATATATATATATATATATATATATATATATATATATATATATATATATATATATATATATATATATATATATATATATATATATATATATATATATATATATATATATATATATATATATATATATATATATATATATATATATATATATATATATATATATATATATATATATATATATATATATATATATATATATATATATATATATATATATATATATATATATATATATATATATATATATATATAAAGTGATGAGCAAAATTTTCTGGACAAATATTAATTTAGGAAACTATCTGTAATTTAACAATGATCCTGGCCATTGTTAAATGGCCAGAATCATTGTTAAAGCACTACTAAATTTAGTATTTTCTACATTGTTGGGCTAAATTACCCTTGATCCTGCTGCATAACGATAAAAAAAACAAAACATATACCAAAATCAATGAGCAAAATTTTTCGGACAAAATTGTAATTCAAATTCTTTACTATAAATAAAAATTATTTTACAGTTAAGTTTTTGAATAAGTCTGAAAGTCGTCTTATTAATATTTCGTATGCAACCCCTTACTATCTATTACCGCTTGTAATCTTCGTGGCATGGATTCGATTAAATTTTGAATCAATTTCGTGTCGATATTTTCCCATAAAAAAATCAATATTTTTTGTTTGCAATTCTTGGTTCCGTTTTCTCCACACTCGTTTTTGTTTCATGTCACTGTTAAATATGTTCAACTTACTTACTTTCGTCAACAAATATAACTTTTTACCAGAAATCAATGGAACAGTTTCTGTATTTTAAGGCAAATTCGCACCTCTTTACAATATTGGCTTCACTCAAACGTGGTTTGCGTCTTGCAATGTGTGATCCAAACCCCAAGCTCCGCAACTTTCGATGCACGGTTGTGTCAGACACGATAATGCCACTACAAGCAGATAATTTTCTATTCAATTCAACCGCAGTTTGCTTAGGATTTTAATTTATTTCTCTTTTCAAAAATTTTTGGTCCGAATTAGTAATTTTTTTCCTCCCAGCACCCGCTTGATGCTCTATTCTATTCTCACTGTAGTATCTTTTGCAAATGTCATATACAGTCGAACGGCTTACATTTATTAATTCGCCAAATTAATTTTCGGCGAGTTCTTAACCGATTATGATGACGTTCGATATGTCGGATGAAAATGAGATTTTGAAATGATTTGTTTGGAAAGTTTTGGAATAAGGCTAGTAAGGTTTCATACTTGAATAATTTTAAGCAGAGAGATACAATTTTCTTTCACTTAATGGTTTTTTTTATTTGCTGCTTTTCTCATATTATTAAACACTGTTCGATAGCACAATTACAACCTACATTTTTCTTACAACCTACAATTCCCTTCTTACATATAGAACTTCATCATAATCGGTTAAGAACTCGCCGAGTTCCTTCCTAATTGGCCATATTTCAGAAGTTTTCCAAAAAATTATTTTAAAATCCCATTTTCATTCTACATATTGAATTTCATCATAATCGGTTAAGAACTCGCCAAGTTCCTTCCTAATTGACCATATTCCAGAACAGACTCAAAATATCATTTTAAAACCCCAATCCCATCCTGCATATAGAATTTCATCATAATCGGTTAAGAACTCGCCGAATTCCTTCCTAACTGGCCATATTCCAGAAATTCCCAAAAAAATCATTTTAAGTTTAAATCACATGTCAAAATATCCTGTTTTGAAATATCCAGTTTTGTACTATGGTCTGGTTTTGTACCTTATTTCGTTTTAAAATATCCAGTTTTGAAATGTCCAGTTTTGTACCATATCTCGTTTTGAAATATCCAGTTTTGAATTATCCAGTTTTGTACCATATCTCGTTTTGTATAGTCTCAGTTTTGAATTATCCAATTTTGAAATATCCAGTTTTGTAGCATATCTCGTTTTGTACCTTATCTCGTTTTAAAAGATCCAGTTTTGAATTATCCTGTTTCGTCAAAACCAGTTGTAAAATATCCAGTTTCGACCGGTACCCATCCATAATATCCATCGGTTTAATGATATCTGAAGCAATTAGAAGTGATTTATATATTTTATGAAGACACTAAAACTGCTCTGTTTTAAGAACTAAATCACGGTCTTCTACTGACTGAAGTTCCACTAATTTTGTTCCTACAATATCACTAAATTGTTAGAGATTAATTGTGTTTCTATTTTCGTCTAATTCATTTGATTACCCTTGCACTGTGATTACCCTTGCACTGTGTCGTGTTTATTTCCATGTATTGATTCCAAACATTTTGAGAAATCAATTGCTAATTTATAAAGTTTTATGCATATTGTCTCGCTTCCAATTGAGTACAATTTGCCATGCCAACTTTAACGGCTTTTGCCATGCCAACTTTAACGGCTTAAATGCCGAAACATCACAGGCCTGCAAAATGCTTGTTGCGTTTGGGTTAACAGAGCAATTAAAATTTTTTTCTAATTTTTTACATAAACACTCAACTCATTCGTTAAATGCGTCACATGTCCATCAACAAACAAAATAACCGGAAATTGAATGTTGTTTTTAGTTAAGTACGAATAAAAAGTATTGGAAGTGTATACTCAAAGAAAACCTCCTTAGTCATCCATCCACTATCACTTCTTCCCACACCCCAATGTGGTGGGACCAAATTCCTTATACTATCTGGAATCTGCAGCTGAGAAGCTAAACATGACCGTGAGGCACGACTTGGATAGAGCTTGTTCAACTTCATAAACGTTTGTGGTACCAACTATTGCTAGTACGTTTTTTGTTTTCGGACAAAGCAGGAAATTAGTCTCATCTCCATTAAATAAGCGAGACAGATCGGATAAAACGGACAACAAATTTTTGTCCGTCAGATAATTTCCAATTTGATTGAACCATTTGAACATATTTTCCGGACTAATTTTAGAGCTGGTAGCAGCTACCTATAATGTAAATGAATATAATTATTGAATTGTGGTGAAGTTAAGCGATAAATAATTACCGATTCTGGAATTCTTGTTGTCATGCACGGATGTCGTTTTAAAAATAAATTATACCATCATTTTCCAGGCATGTCATGTTTTCCAAAAGGATGATCTCGCGGACAATCATCCAAAATAATTTTTACGGACGCGATAACATCTTCCCGACGTTTAGGGAAACCCTTTTTGGCACTTTCGATAATCCAGTTAATTATCGTTTTTTCTTCGCTCTCGGTAAGACCGGTCATGAGGCCAGGACGACTTTTTTTGAATTTCGAGGGTGGACTATATTGAATTGTGGAGCGTGGGACGTTAAATAGTGTTTTTTCTCAATTTTGCCTTTAATAACAGCATCGCAAGCCTTTTTGACATTCTGCTCTAAATAAGTCAGGTTTTTCCTTGGCATCTAAAATATATTATTATTACCTATCTTATTAAAATTTACTAAGATTCCGAAACTATTCTGAAATCTAAAATGAATTTTAAAAAATCCTGGTTTTTGTACAATAATTGTCACTGTGTCGATAACTAGTTCTCATGTATGTAATAATGGGCATGGTATGCCGAATAAGTAAATCAAGCAAAATTACAGACCAAATAATGGACAATTACAATTTTATCGTTGAAACTATAATTTTTGTTATGTTTTATTCAATTTTGTTTAAAATCGCTCATTATTAATCGAAAATACCAGTTTTATTATTAGAAATATTTATCATCCGCTGATAAGATATTATAGACAAAAATATCATTAATATCTTACCTCATCCTTATCAATTACACGAGAAATGTCAAACAAAAACAACTGAAACACTCCACGTAGGCTTGCCACCTTTGGAAAATGCCAGAGGAGGACAGTTAAACTTTTGCTTTAAACACTCTAAAACATGTTTGGTAAATCCAAAACATTCACCAATCCATTTTGACAAATCTTAACTAATAATTATAGTTGTATCTATACCAGGCAATAAAGGCAACCTTCTCGTCGATATGTGTCAAAGAATTCCTTTAAAATAGATTGAATTTTGATTCACTTTCCAAGTAGTTCAAAATTCAATCTATTTTTGTCGACGTTAAAAACTTCGTAGGGGCGTTAAAATCGTTTCATAATAAACGTTTCATAAAATAGTTCCTTCGTTTCCGGTTGTTTACTATCGAACATCTTTTTAACCGCAGCTCGATTCATTTTCTTAACAGCCATTTCTTTTAGTTCATGGAATTCAACCAATGGATTTTTGTCTGTAAAGGCGCGAGGAATAATTTGTTTTTCAATATACTCATTGGGTTTTAGGTCAAAACTAAATATTGTGGCAAATTTCCAGTAGCTGTGATTGGTATGTTGTTTAATGACCATTGCAATTGAATAATTTTAAAATCCTTTTTGTTGTCTTTTTCGCATATAGTAGCCCTTAGCATAGATACTATTGTGCGGTTATATCTTCTTTCAATTGGTCATTCGCTCTCGGCATTGTGGTTGCGTTTATCACATGCTTTATGTCATTGTTTTCGCAAAAGCTTTGGAACAACTTGCACGTATAAGCGTATAAGGAAATGGTCCAAGGTAAAAAATTTTCTGGAGCATCCAGAAAAATGCATTCTAAGAATGTGGTCGTTTCAACGTAATAAATATTTCCCTAAGATCCTCGTTCAATAAGTGCATACCATCAAGCTCATCGTGTTCCCCATTGGTCATTTTATAAATATCTAAACTGGCCGGTTGCATCAGTTCTTCCGTACCGTTTGTATTCCGACTCAGCACCACCACATGCTTCATATGTACTCCTGGCCGATATTCCATGAAAAATCGTAATCTGCAAATTTTAGCCTCAAGATTGAAATTTTTGGTATTAAATTTTTTTTTGTTGAACAACTTTGTAAAACGACGAAGGTTCGTCAGACCAGCCAATGTAAAATTTCTTCACATTGGATGGTCTGTCTATTTAAATAGGCCACATGTCGTCTTTTTTATACTGATAGACTTGCAACAAAGTTCCTACTAACCCTTTCGATCAAGCATTGGTAACCACTTCATGTTCTAAATTAGGGTCATATATTACTAACGTTTTGCGATTCACTCATTTAGCATATAAACGTGGTATCGCGCTATCAAAGTTTTGCAACAATATTAAAGTTTTTCATGTACTTTCGAAAGAATCCCGTTAATTCTATAAACTGTAGTCGTATTTGGTTTATGTTCATCGGCTGTATAAAATTTACATCGTCATCTGTTTTTCAGCAGTAACAAAAGCGGTTATGGATATTGAATCTGGATTATTCTTGACTCATCGCTACCTGGTAATAATTTGATAATAAATCTAAAACGGAGAAATATAACAATTTCCCGATTTAACTGTCGTTCTCTTCCAGTCCTTCTCTTTGATATTTACATTGCAGAGAGGGTCGCACGCTACAAAATATGGTATTTATGTTTCTGGTGGAGGACATTTTTGTGATCGTGGAGGATGGAGGAAATTTCATACGAAAGGAGCACTGTCCTCCACAAAGGAGGACGGGTGGCCAGCCTAACTCCACGTCTACTTGAATACTAATTAGGTTCAAAACAAAATAGAATGTGTGAAAATGAATAAAAATATATTATTCCAATAGAGTAGAATGAGACAAATGTATTATTAATGAAACATATTATAATTGTATTTTAGCGCAAAATGCTTATAAAAACAGGGTGCCAAATAATTATATCCTTTTTCATAGTGTCTATTATTGTATCATTTACCCTAATTGAAAATACCATAGAACTAGATAATCATAGAAGCCTGCGCTAGCTTAATTTCTTTGACAAGTTTGAGCGATGTTTTTCCAAAGGGGAAAAAACTAAAAATGAGGTGCAACTGCTCGTGGTTTAAAAAATTGACTGTGATGAAATGCAACTATTAAAAAACTTCAAAAAAATTAAATTTTATATAGTTTTTATTTTTGCATTCGGTAATCATTTTCAATGTTTTCACTGTTCAGTTTGCTGAAACCTTTGGATTTTTTAGAAGACGGTGAGCAAAAATATAATATTTGTAATTTCACACCATTTCATCATACTCGTCCGCGCTTAGGCGGCGGTATTTCTATTTGTATGCTTAAGAATCGTTGCAATTTCGAGAAGTGTGTAATGAATTAGGACAAGTTACAAGATTTTTACTTATTTCAATGAAACCACTGAGTCCATGAAACTAGGTTAGGTTAGGTTAAGTTAGAATGGCTGCTAACGCACACTTAGACCGGTGACGATCCATTGTGATACTAAAGGATCCTACTTCCCTTTCACCTTCATTGGAACCATTCAGAGCTACTTATGTAGCGTAAGATATTTTGCACATTGCAGTTCCCGTGATCCAAAAGGCCGTTGAAACAATACTTGCCCAGATGTTTGTACCGCCTGTAAGCTAGCGCCGGGC
Organism: Tipula confusa; assembly: GCA_963556175.1. Lineage (NCBI taxonomy): Eukaryota > Metazoa > Arthropoda > Insecta > Diptera > Tipulidae > Tipula > Tipula confusa. The sequence goes on from CAUVYK010000237.1 coordinate 14,187, forward strand.
ATGATCAGAGGAATTAGATCACAGTCTCATCCTCCTCCTCAACCATACAGTTTCTACAGAAGTCATTTTCGCATGCTCCCCAATGCGGTAGTGTCCTGTGAGCACCCCCACAAGATATGCCCTTTCCAGTTTCAATTGGAGATTTGTACCTTTCCTTGCCAGTTTGTCAGCCCTGCAGTTCCCCAGAACGTCCGAGTGACGGGGGATCCAGACTATCTGAATATTGAGATACTCACTCATCTTGTTAAGAGATAAGCGGCATTTTAGTGCCACTACGAACGTCAGAAATAGATTCTAGTGACTTGATTGCCGCCTGACTGTCCACATATATTGTTATATCCCATGTGAATATGACATTATGCATCAACCAAGTCAGCGCTTCCTCAATCGCTACCACCTCTACCTGGTACACAATGCAGGAAGACAAACAGGAAGACGAATATATCCATATTCACATTTAATTTGTCACAATAGACTACAGCTCACGTGTAGGGGTTTTCCTCAGTGCCCCGCTTATAAGCAATCAGGCCGTTCTTTGTACCTTCTCTATCATATGTTTATAAGTTTTCTTGTCTAGTGCTAGCCACCACACACTCATTTCATACATCAGAATCGGTCTGACTACAGCGGTGAGGAGCCAGTGTACCAGCTCTGGTTTTAGACCCCATCTCCTACCGACGGCGTTTCTACATGAGTACAGAGCCATGGTAGACTTCTTTGCTCTCTCTAAAATATTGGACTTCCAATTTAGCCTACTGTCCAAAATTATGCCCAGAAATCTTGCCTTATCAGTAAAGGCCAGTGTCGTGCCTTTTAAGGTAGGAGGGGCGACTACCGGAATTTTATATTTCTTGGTGAAGAATACAAGCTCTGTTTTGGATGGATTTATACCCAGCCCACATTTGCTGGCCCAATTTGTAATGATTAAGAGCGCGTGTTGCATGACTTCTCTAATCATGCTTAGGTACTTATCCGAGATCACGATCGCTTCGGCATCTGAATACGCTAGCACCCTTATTCTCTCCCTCTTCAGTTCCAAAAGTAACCCATTGATTATTATGTTCCAGAGAAGAGGTGATAGGACACCATCTTGCGAAGTTCCTCTAACTATTTGCCTCCTAAATGTGGATTCTCCTATCTCCGCGTTAACAATGCCGCATTCTAGCATCTGATTTATCAACCTCATTAAGGGGTAGTCCACATCTAAGAAAGACAGTCCTTTCTGAACTGCCTCCGTCCTGACATTGTTGAAGACGCTTTCTATTTCGAGGAAGGCTACCATACAGTACTCTTTCGAGTGGATTGATTTCTTAGTTGTTCGCACCAGGGAATGTAGAGCCGTGTCTACAGATCTCCCATTCCAGTACGCAAGCTGAGAAGTCGCCCAATTACTGGGTTTTATTTTTGCATGTATGTACACGTTAATCAGTCTTTCCAATGTTTTCAACAGAAAGGATGATAGAGTTATAGGCCTTAGTTCCTTTCGAAAGGCCTGTGAATTCTTCCCCGTTTTCGGGATAAAAATCACCCTAACCTCCGTTCATTTCCTAGGAATATAATTCAGCTTGAAACACCTCCTGAAGATCACCTCCAGCCATGGGAGAATGCTCGACGAGTGTTTTTGCAATTCCACTGGAATGATACCTACCAAGCTTGCCGATTTATAGGATCTAGAGCCATTTAGTGCCCATAGGATCCGGTTTTTGCATACGATTTCATCTGGACACCCCGATGATAATTTTTCCCTATTCCTACCAAGCTCCGTCAACATATGCACACTACCTGGGAAATAGGTTTCCAACAGGAGCGCCAATGATTTCCCACTAGGCGTTGTTCACAGCCCATCTGGTTTAATTAAGTAACTAGGGCTCGTTGGGCTCGTAAATAAGATTTTCTTGTGGCACGAGGTCTCCGAACCATCTTCCATTTTATCACAGAATAGTCTCCAAGACCTCCTCTGCGCATTCCCTATTTTTTTTGTACTTTTTAAGGTTCTCCTTATAGAAGTCCCAATTCTGAGCTTCCCTAGAGCTTTTTGCTCTGTTGAATGCTTTCCTACACCCTATACGAAGGATTCCCAAATCACTGTACCACCATACCGGTTTCTGCTTCCCCTTAGGTATTTTCTTGGGGCAAGCAATGCCTAAGGACAAGTTACAGGCGCTTGTGATTTCCTCCACCAGGAAATCTAGCTCCTTATCTGTGGCTGGGGGCTTCGGAGCATCAGTCGGTAAGAGTCGTACTAACTCTTCCCCGTATTTGTTCCAGTTAGTCCATCTAAGATTCCTGAAGGCTTTCCGGGTAACAGTGTGAATGCCAATAGTAAACCTCACGCACCGATGGTCCGAAAAGGAGAGTTTCTTCGCCACCCTCCATTATTTGACCATATGTTTAATGGAGTCTGATGCAAAGATAACTTCCTGCCTGTTACTGATAATAAAAGTGGGCTCCTGCCCCACATAACACACTACAAAGTTAGTCCCCAATAAGTAATCAAATAAGTACGCACCCCATCAATATTGTCAGTAGGATTCCTGAAGGCTTTCCGGATAACTTGGGGAAACTGATACTTCGAGTATCAGTTTCCCCAGGTTATCCGGTGGAACCTTCTTTGCTCGGTCCATGTAGGCTGAAACCAGCCAAAATACGCAGCCTCCCGTTTCCAAGCTGACAGTCGTTACGTCACCACTACTATATTGTGGAAGAAGAAAAGCATTCAAGTTATTTTTAGCGAGAATGCAAGATCTGATCTTATCGAACCTAGAAGAGTATAAAATGTTATACCCTTTTAAACCGAGGCCACATATCTTGTTTTTACTAATTCAGGGTTCTTGGACTAGAATTATATCCTCATCTGATTTGATCAGCTCCTCAGGGGTGGCAGCCGACTTGTCTAATATCCTCTGTGCCACGCGTCGGTTCCTTTACCACCGCCTTGTCCCAGGGACAACTTTTGCACAAGTCTCCGGCTTAGGTACCAAGGCCGCGTTTACCAAACCTACTATGAAGGTAGCTTACCCTTTACGGTCCAAGCTCCTTTTTACTACAGCAGGTCCTCGGCTTCTACTGATACCCGGCACCGCCGCCTGTAAGACCCTTATTCTTTCGTTGGTGACCGCACCTTTAAGGTTTGATGCACAACGATATGATGATGAAATCAGGTCAATAAAGAAAAATGAAGAACATGTATACAAATTGCTGAGAGGACAAATTACCATAAATGAATCAACAGTGAATATTATAAAAAAGTACTGGATAGCAGTAAATAACCAACTAAAAGAAATAGATAGACAAACAATGTCAATACTCGACCTAGTAAAAAGGAATGAGGACGAAAGTTTGGCTGTACAAAGGTTTCTCGCTCTATGGATACATATGTCAATCGAAATTACGACTTTTATATCAAGACAACAACAACTAATCGATGTTATTACCGACATTCACCATAGTAAAATAAACAGATGTTTGTTCTAAAACCTGATCAACTCAAGACAGAACTGCAAAAGTTACAAGAAATAATTCCAGCTGATGCAACCATATATGGAAAAAACAATATGATAACATTATACCAAATGATGACGGCAAAGGTTGGACAAGCAAACAACGCATTAATTTTTGAACTGAAAATGCCGTTACTTAACAATAAGATATATCAAATCATCAAAACGATTGCTATCCCAACCAAACACAAGGACATGTATGCATACATAAAACCAACAAGTGAACTATTTCTGACAAGTTTAAATAGGGAAACCTATACTATTCCACGTCAGAAGACGAACTTTCTGATTGCAAATCCATAATGGGTACAAAAATCCGGGCACATGGATTTTTATATCTGAAAGGGATCATACTATAAATATACCCAACTAACAAATTAGGTCGAATATAGGTAGATTTTAGCTTAAAAACAGTCTTTGAAGACGAAAAACACTAACCAAATAGGTGTAAATTTACATCGAATCAACGTCGAATCAACTTAATTGGAGAATTTTTCGACGTCGATTCGACGTAAAATTATACCTAAAGCATGCTATTTAGGTAAATATTAACTTGCCCATTCTACCTATTTTTGGTTAGTTCTACGTCAATTCGACGTAAAATATAAGTTGTTTTCTCCTAATGTTCTACACATTGAAAAAAATAATGAAACATATTGCCAAATTTTAAAACAATTTTTATAAAAAGTAAAACATCTTATTTTATTTTAATTTAAATGTAAAACACAAATGACAAATAATATTCAGAGAAAATAATATTTTAATGCACGAAATTAAGTACTGTGTAACTATAAAACATAATGCCGTTTGAATTTTTTCGATTAAACCCACTTTCTGCCTCGAAAAATTGAAATGTTCCTTAAAAATAATTTATATTAAAATTGTTTTTATATATAATTATCAGAAAAAAAAATATTTTTTTTTATTATTTCGGTAGTCAAATACGGTTCTTCACCATTATTAAAAAAATGCATATAGCGGATTTCTAAAAATTGTGGTTATTGTCCATAATTACTAAATTATTCTACCTTAACGACGAAGTGTCCTTTGGTTTTAAACGATATTACTTAATTTAAGTCTATTTATTAATACTTTTAGGTCGATTTCAAATTGCGTTTTTTAATTCTATTTCTACCTATTTAAGTGAAATTTTACCAAACAAGTCAGAAAAAAATAAATACGAAAGAGTGTGAATAAATTTACAATATTTGTATTGTCATTGTTTAACCATGGAGAAAGAAGGTGGACATAGTTATTTTTCGGTCGTAGAAATATTAAAAAAGAGAGGTGCGCGTATAATTAAAGAGTATAGTATAGCACCACACAAATGGGTAATGAATGGATGGTTATACTGGCCAAATAGTGGTTTAAATTCGTTACAACATGACGCCAGCAGTGAACCGGCTCTTGAAGAGTGGACTAAAAGTCGATGTGTCGTTAAACAATCTAACATACCCACATTCGATGAGGGGTTACTATACGAAGAATATTACAGTACAACGAATACTGAGGATGAAGCAAAGTGAGTACATTAATATTCAGTTCTAATAAATTCAAGTATCAGTAATGTTTTTATTCTACTACGTTTAATAGTGTCATCAGTTCGGTACAAAAAAAATAGTACAGCAATTTGATCAAGGAGCATCAAAAGACTACAACTCCTATTTTGAAGAAGTTATATCACCAGTTAATGGTACAACAGAAGATAATAATAACTTCTTTAGTGAAAATGAAAACCAACAACAAAATTTCCAGGAGATACCAGAGCAACTAAATGAGGTGATAGTTGTTAGTGATACTTGTTTTATAAGTAATCCTCCCTGTTCCGAAAGTAAATATTTTAAGCTTAAATATTGTTATTATAACTAAATTCTAAATAATTAATTTTCGTTAAAGAATGTAATAAACGGTATGATTTGCTGTGTGAAAAAATTGGACAACTACGAAGTCAGATGGTGCCGCTGTGTGTTATATTAGAAAGAATAGAAGCTTTTTTATCGAAAGTTGGTGAGCCCAAGAATAGTGAAAAATTAGACAAAATTGGCAATGGTGACGAAATAATGGCAAACCAATTTAAATTTCCAATAACTACGGTCGACGAATTAAAAAATTGGAATAAACACATAGAGTCCAGTCCTCAATACAAAACCCATATTATTAATTATTTTTCGGGAATTTGTGGAACTGATGGTTTGCAACGAGGAGATAAACTCGGAGTAAAATTGGTATCTAATATTATTATTACAAAATATCTTCTGACCTTAACGTCATGGACAGGAATTTCTTGTTCTGCAAAGTGTGACCAAAAGTTTCCCTTTTGCAGCTTGGAATCGGTAATTGATGTAATCAGCACAGTGCTAATAAAAGTGGACAATCGCTGGTCAAAAACAGAAACAGAAAAGTTATTTCGGGAGAAGCTCTTGAAACATTCTAATAAGCGAAACACAGCAGATTTAAAAAAAAAAAGAACCAAAAATAGTGCCTGAAGGGACAACGAGAAGAAATAGTGTCAAAAACCCAGTTGTGGATCCACCGATAGTTGCTAATACTGAGACTGATGCAGAAAGTAGTTATAAATGTGATAACGATATTTAAAAGCAATATGTTATTTATATGTTTTTGTGATTTATTTTTAATATATTTTTATTTTATTTTTTAAAACTGAACTGAAATTGTGCTTTTGTTTAATGAATAAAATATATTTGTTTTAATTTTTAATTCAACATTTAATTTTTACATCGATAGTATGAAGCAATGGAAAGAAAATTAGGTTGTTATGATACTTTAAACAAAACAATTTACATTTAATTTCATTAGTGTTGTACAACTTCATATTGCCGTATATTTCTTTACATGAGTATATATTCAAGTTTGTTGAATCAAACGGTTCCTTAAAGAAACTATATTTGGTTTTAATGGCAGCGCCATAAATGTGTAACTTCTTTTTGAAATAGGTTGCGTTTTTCATGGAAACTATATCTCGTTGTTTTGTTAGAAACCATTTATTTTTTGCATTTGTGGCCAGCATGTAATATTCTCCAATGCTAATTTTTTTGTACACATTTTTACAGTCAGGGTCTTCATGAATTATATCAACTTCATCTTTACAACAGATTTCTACCAACTCACTTGATAAATTAACGTTATTGTTGATTTTAGATAATTCTATAATTCGCATTGCAATTTGATGTAAAGGCTTTCTACCGCTACGAACTAGAGACTTGAGGTGACCGAGAAAGTTTTCGAATGAATAAGAGGTGATTTCCGGTAATGGTCCGAAATTCTTTACATCAGCAATTACGTGACACAAGTTATGAATGTTGCTGCTAACTGAATCAATTCCATACAGCTCAATAAATTTTTGTAAATAATCATTTAGAAGCACTTCGGCTAGTTGAATATATTTTAAATATTCATGACAAGATAGAATTGTCACAGCACATGACAATATCAGAAAATGACTATACGTTTCTACAGGAAGAATGTCTTTTAGAACCACGGGACCAAGATAAAGCAGCAAATTTCGGTACTCGGAATCTTTCCAGTACTTTAAACATTTTAAAACTCTAATAGCACGGTTAATTTCTATTGGTTTCGTATTATTACAATCTTCTAAATGGCTTGACAACATGATTTTTTCGGGCGGTGACAGTTTTTTTCGAAAATTGTAACTGCCATTGCACCAACCGAACAAGCACCTCTTCATGACACCTAATAATAAAACAAAATACAATATATGCTGTCTTCTTTGCAGCTTAATTTTTAAATACATACCTAAATCAAATAAATGGAAGGAGTCAGCAGATTTTACATAGTTTCATTGTAAATAACAGCGATTTCTCGCTTCAATAGGCGAAACCTTTCACTTGCTTCGGATGGTAGATGGTAGATGGTAGATGGTAGATGGTAGATGGTAGATGATAGATGGTAGATGGTAGATGGTAGATGGTAGATGGTAGATGATAGATGGTAGATGGTAGATGGTAGATGGTAGATGGTAGATGGTAGATGGTAGATGGTAGATGGTAGATGGTAGATGGTAGATGGTAGATGGTAGATGGTAGATGGTAGATGGTAGATGGTAGATGGTAGATGGTAGATGGTAGATGGTAGATGGTAGATGGTAGATGGTAGATGGTAGATGGTAGATGGTAGATGATAGATGGTAGATGGTAGATGGTAGATGGTAGATGGTAGATGGTAGATGGCAAATGGTAGATGGTAGATGGTAGATGGTAGATGGTAGATGGTAGATGGTAGATGGTAGATGGTAGATGGTAGATGGTAGATGGTAGATGGTAGATGGTAGATGGTAGATGGTAGATGGTAAATGGTAGATGGTAGATGGTAGATGGTAGATGGTAGATGGTAGATGGTAGATGGTAGATGGTAGATGGTAGATGGTAGATGGTAGATGGTAGATGGTAGATGGTAGATGGTAGATGGTAGATGGTAGATGGTAGATGGTAGATGGTAGATGGTAGATGGTAGATGGTAGATGGTAGATGGTAGATGGTAGATGGTAGATGGTAGATGGTAGATGGTAGATGGTAGATGGTAGATGGTAGATGGTAGATGGTAGATGGTAGATGGTAGATGGTAGATGGTAGATGGTAGATGGTAGATGGTAGATGGTAGATGGTAGATGGTAGATGGTAGATGGTAGATGGTAGATGGTAGATGGTAGATTGTAGATGGTAGATGGTAGATGGTAGATGGTAGATGGTAGATGGTAGAGTGTAGATGGTAGATGGTAGATGGTAGGTGGTAGATGGTAGATGGTAGATGGTAGATGGAAGATGGTAGATGGTAGATGTTAGATGGTAGATGGTAGATGGTAGATGGTAGATGGTAGTTGGAAGATGGTAGATGGAAGATGATAGATGGTAGATGGTAGATGGTAAATGATAGATGGTAGATGGTAGATGGTAGATGGTACATGGAAGATGGTAGATGGTAGATGGTAGATGGTAGATGGTAGATGGTAGTTGGTAGATGGTAGATGGTAGATGGTAGATGGTAGATGGTAGATGGTAGATGGTAGATGGTAGATGGTAGATGGTAGATGGTAGATGGTAGATGGTAGATGGTAGATGGTAGATGGTAGATGGTAGATGGTAGATGGTAGATGGTAGATGGTAGATGGTAGATGGTAGATGGGAGATGGTAGATGGTAGATGGTAGATGGTAGATGGTAGATGGTAGATGGTAGATGGTAGATGGTAGATGGTAGATGGTAGATGGTAGATGGTAGATGGTAGATGGTAGATGGTAGATGGTAGATGGTAGATGGTAGATGGTAGATGGTAGATGGTAGATGGTAGATGGTAGATGGTAGATGGTAGATGGTAGATGGTAGATGGTAGATGGTAGATGGTAGATGGTAGATGGTAGATGGTAGATGGTAGATGGTAGATGGTCGATGGTAGATGGTAGATGGTAGATGGTAGATGGTAGATGGTAGATGGTAGATGGTAGATGGTAGATGGTAGATGGTAGATGGTAGATGGTAGATGGTAGATGGTAGATAGTAGATGGTAGATGGTAGATGGTAGATGGTAGATGGTAGATGGTAGATGGTAGATGGTAGATGGTAGATGGTAGATGGTAGATGGTAGATGGTAGATGGTAGATGGTAGATGGTAGATGGTAGATGGTAGATGGTAGATGGTAGATGGTAGATGGTAGATGGTAGATGGTAGATGGTAGATGGTAGATGGTAGATGGTAATTTGACTGGTAATTTACCAGTTTGACTGGTAATTTGATTAACTTATGCACCGCCCTTTTGAATTTGCAGGTTGCCGTTTTTATGGTAACCACTCGAATTAAATCATCACTGCCTTGATGGAATTCTACTATACGTCCTCTTGGCCATTTCCCTGGCTGTATGTTGTCTTCCTTCAGTAAGACCAAATCTCCTACAGCTAAATATGGTTGTTTCGTATACCATTTATGACGTTGTTGTAGTGTAGTGAGATATTCGTTATAAATTTTTTCCAGAAACCATTTACTCTCGATTGAAATTGCTTCCAACGTTTTACTGTCTTCTAAATTGGCCTCTGGTAGCGCATTTAGTTCGCCCATGGTTAAAAATGTCCTGGAGTTATCACGAAGTTATTGATATCCTCATCACTCGCACATAATGGGTGTGAGTTTAAGATCCCTTCGGTTTGGCACAACAAGGTTGACATATCCTCGAAGGTTAAACGAGTCTCCTACAGCACACGATTCAAGTGAAATTTCAGTGATTTCACAGCCGCTTCTACGAGCCCATTGAAATGTGGTGCCGCTTGTGGACTGAACTCCCACTGAATCCTATATTTAGCCAAGTAATCTGAGACGGTTTCATTGTGTTTCTTCGAATTAATCATATCATGAACTTCCTTTAGTTGCCGTGCTGCCCCGAAAAAAAATTGCTCCCGTTATCCAATCTAATGTATGTAGGCAAACCACGTCGTCCGATAAATCCCTTTAATGTCATGATGAAGGCATCCGTTGTCAGGTCCGAAACTGCTTCTAGGTGGACAGCTTTTATCACCATATCTACAAAGGCACAAATGTAATCTTTCATTAATTTTGCACCGCGGCCGTGCTTAGTTAATAGGCTGATTGGTCCGGCATAGTCGACTGCAACCTTGGAAAATGGGTTTGCTGCGTTCATGCAAACCTTGGGAAGATTTCCCATCAACTGGCTGGCATTCTTTTGTTTCTTGTCTTACGCAGACTATACATTTTCTTGACAAGTCTTTTGCTATGGATTTCACGCCAATCAACCAAAATTTGCCGTTAAACGTGATAGAAATCCAAATGGATCGAATATTTGCGCCGATTGTGAAATAAACGACCGTTTGGTAAGCTTACTGTGCTCTTTAATAGCAACATTGAATGAAAATGAATCATGCACCGGTTTCCAAATAACTCCTAGAATTTTTCTAGGGTAAGTACATCCTCGAGCAAAATTTCCGTTTGATCACTTTGATCTCTTTCTAAGATTTCTGGATACGAAGATGCCATTTTCCGAAAATTGGATCCACGTGCTTGTGTATATGCTGAACACTCCTTTTAAGTGACATTGCCTCGTTAATCGTATTAGCTCCAGTGATCATGTCGTCAACATAAAAGTCTCCGAAATTTCTAGATTCACTCGCCTAGTTTCTGCAATGCTGCTACCACTAAGTACGGATATTCCAGAGCTTTTGATTAAGGTATCATTCATCAAAATCGGGCCACTATTACGCACTGTATCGAATATACGATCAAATTCGTAAATTTGCAAACGCTAACCCCTTTGCTGGCTTCTATTGTTCCTTTGCTGATTTTTTGGCATACGAATTATTTGTTGAAATGTTTACATATTTTAATGCAATATTATCGCTCATGCCCAGAGCTTTTGATAAAGGTATCATTCATCAAAATCGGGCCACTATTACGTGCTGTATCGAATATAAGCTCAAATTTGTAAATTTACAAAGGCTAACCCCTTTGCTGATTTTTTGGTATATAAATTATTTGTTGAAATGTATACATATTTTGAAACAATATTATCGCTCATGTCCAGAGCTTTTGATTAAGGTATCATTCATCAAAATCGGGCCACTATTACGTACTGTATCGAATATACGATCAAATTCGTAAATTTGCAAAGGCTAACCCCTTTGCTGATTTTTTGGCATACAAATTATTTGTTGAAATGTATACATATTTTGATGCAATATTTAAGCTCATGTCGAGAGCTTTTGATAAAGTTATCATTCATCAAAATCGGGCAACTCTTAGGCACTGTATTGAATGTAAAATCGGATTCGTAAATTTGCAAAGGCTAACCCCTTTGCTGAATTTTTGGCATACAAATTATTTGTTGAAATGTATACATATTTTGAAGCAATATTATAGCGCATGACCAGAGCTTTTGATTAAGGTATCATTCACCAAAATCGGGCCACTATTACGCACTGTAGTGAATGTAAAATCGAATTCGTAAATTTACAAAGGCTAACCCCTTTGCTGATTTTTTCGCATACAAATTATCTTTTGAAATGTAAACATATTTCGATGCAATATTATCGCTCATGCCCAGAGCTTTTGATAAAGGTATCATTCATCAAAATCGGGCCACTATTAGGCACTGTATTGAATATAAGATCAAATTCGCAAATTTACAAAGGCTAACCCCTTTGCTGATTTTTTGGCATACAAATTATTTGATGAAATGTATACATATTTCGATGCAATATTATCGCTCATTTCCAGAGCCCCTTTGCTGATTTTTTGGCATACAAATTTTTTGTTGAAATGTATACATATTTTAATGCAATATTAAAGCTCATGTCGAGAGCTTTTGATAAAGTTATCATTCATCAAAATCGGGCCACTATTAGGCACTGTATTGAATGTAAAATCGGATTCGTAAATTTGGAAAGGCTAACCCCTTTGCTGAATTTTTGGCATAAAAATTATTTGTTGAAATGTAAAAATATTTTGATGCAATATTATAGCTCATGACCAGAGCTTTTGATTAAGGTATCATTCATAAAAATCGGGCTACTATTACGCACTGTAGTGAATGTAAAATCGCATTCGTAAATTTACAAAGGCTAACCCCTTTGCTGATTTTTTGGCATACAAATTATTTGTTGAAATGTATACATATTTTGATGCAATATTATCGCTCATGCCCAGAGCTTTTGTTAAAGGTATCATTCATCAAAATTGGGCCACTATTACGTGCTGTATCGAATATACGATCAAATTTGTAAATTTACAAAGGCTAACCCCTTTGCTGATTTTTTGGTATATAAATTATTTGTTGAAATGTATACATATTTTGAAACAATATTATCGCTCATGTCCAGAGCTTTTGATTAAGGTATCATTCATCAAAATCGGGCCACTATTACGTACTGTATCGAATATATGATCAAATTCGTAAATTAGCAAAGGCTAACTCCTTTGCTGATTTTTTGGCATTCAAATTATTTGTTGAAATGTATACATATTTTGATGCAATATTATCGCTCATGCCCAGAGCATTTGATAAAGGTATCATTCATCAAAATCGGGCCACTATTAGGCACTGTATCGAATATACGATCAAATTCGCAAATTTACAAAGGCTAACCCCTTTGCTGATTTTTTGGCATACAAATTATTTGTTGAAATGTATACATATTTTGATGCAATATTATCACTTATGTTGACTGCTTTTGATTAAGGTATCATTCATCAAAAACGGGCCACTATTAGGCACTGTATCGAATATACGATCAAATTCGCAAATTTACAAAGGCTAACCCCTTTGCTGATTTTTTGGCATACAAATTATTTGTTGAAATGTATACATATTTTGATGCAATATTATCGCTCATGCCCAGAGATTTTGATTAAGGTATTACGTGCTGTATCGAATATACGATCAAATTCATAAATTTGCAAAGGCTAACCCCTTTGCTGATTTTTTGGCATACAAATTAGCTATTGAAATGTATACATATTTTGATGCAATATTATTGCTCATGTCCAGAGCTTTTGATTAAGGTATCATTCATCAAAATCGGGCCACTATTACGCACTGTATCGAATATACGATCAAATTCGTAAATTTGCAAACGCTAACCCCTTTGCTGGCTTCTATTGTTCCTTTGCTGATTTTTTGGCATACGAATTATTTGTTGAAATGTTTACATATTTTAATGCAATATTATCGCTCATGCCCAGAGCTTTTGATAAAGGTATCATTCATCAAAATCGGGCCACTATTACGTGCTGTATCGAATATAAGCTCAAATTTGTAAATTTACAAAGGCTAACCCCTTTGCTGATTTTTTGGTATATAAATTATTTGTTGAAATGTATACATATTTTGAAACAATATTATCGCTCATGTCCAGAGCTTTTGATTAAGGTATCATTCATCAAAATCGGGCCACTATTACGTACTGTATCGAATATACGATCAAATTCGTAAATTTGCAAAGGCTAACCCCTTTGCTGATTTTTTGGCATACAAATTATTTGTTGAAATGTATACATATTTTGATGCAATATTTAAGCTCATGTCGAGAGCTTTTGATAAAGTTATCATTCATCAAAATCGGGCAACTCTTAGGCACTGTATTGAATGTAAAATCGGATTCGTAAATTTGCAAAGGCTAACCCCTTTGCTGAATTTTTGGCATACAAATTATTTGTTGAAATGTATACATATTTTGAAGCAATATTATAGCGCATGACCAGAGCTTTTGATTAAGGTATCATTCACCAAAATCGGGCCACTATTACGCACTGTAGTGAATGTAAAATCGAATTCGTAAATTTACAAAGGCTAACCCCTTTGCTGATTTTTTCGCATACAAATTATCTTTTGAAATGTAAACATATTTCGATGCAATATTATCGCTCATGCCCAGAGCTTTTGATAAAGGTATCATTCATCAAAATCGGGCCACTATTAGGCACTGTATTGAATATAAGATCAAATTCGCAAATTTACAAAGGCTAACCCCTTTGCTGATTTTTTGGCATACAAATTATTTGATGAAATGTATACATATTTCGATGCAATATTATCGCTCATTTCCAGAGCCCCTTTGCTGATTTTTTGGCATACAAATTTTTTGTTGAAATGTATACATATTTTAATGCAATATTAAAGCTCATGTCGAGAGCTTTTGATAAAGTTATCATTCATCAAAATCGGGCCACTATTAGGCACTGTATTGAATGTAAAATCGGATTCGTAAATTTGGAAAGGCTAACCCCTTTGCTGAATTTTTGGCATAAAAATTATTTGTTGAAATGTAAAAATATTTTGATGCAATATTATAGCTCATGACCAGAGCTTTTGATTAAGGTATCATTCATAAAAATCGGGCTACTATTACGCACTGTAGTGAATGTAAAATCGCATTCGTAAATTTACAAAGGCTAACCCCTTTGCTGATTTTTTGGCATACAAATTATTTGTTGAAATGTATACATATTTTGATGCAATATTATCGCTCATGCCCAGAGCTTTTGTTAAAGGTATCATTCATCAAAATTGGGCCACTATTACGTGCTGTATCGAATATACGATCAAATTTGTAAATTTACAAAGGCTAACCCCTTTGCTGATTTTTTGGTATATAAATTATTTGTTGAAATGTATACATATTTTGAAACAATATTATCGCTCATGTCCAGAGCTTTTGATTAAGGTATCATTCATCAAAATCGGGCCACTATTACGTACTGTATCGAATATATGATCAAATTCGTAAATTAGCAAAGGCTAACTCCTTTGCTGATTTTTTGGCATTCAAATTATTTGTTGAAATGTATACATATTTTGATGCAATATTATCGCTCATGCCCAGAGCATTTGATAAAGGTATCATTCATCAAAATCGGGCCACTATTAGGCACTGTATCGAATATACGATCAAATTCGCAAATTTACAAAGGCTAACCCCTTTGCTGATTTTTTGGCATACAAATTATTTGTTGAAATGTATACATATTTTGATGCAATATTATCACTTATGTTGACTGCTTTTGATTAAGGTATCATTCATCAAAAACGGGCCACTATTAGGCACTGTATCGAATATACGATCAAATTCGCAAATTTACAAAGGCTAACCCCTTTGCTGATTTTTTGGCATACAAATTATTTGTTGAAATGTATACATATTTTGATGCAATATTATCGCTCATGCCCAGAGATTTTGATTAAGGTATTACGTGCTGTATCGAATATACGATCAAATTCATAAATTTGCAAAGGCTAACCCCTTTGCTGATTTTTTGGCATACAAATTAGCTATTGAAATGTATACATATTTTGATGCAATATTATTGCTCATGTCCAGAGCTTTTGATTAAGGTATCATTCATCAAAATCGGGCCACTATTACGTACTGTATCGAATATACGATCAAATTCGTAAATTTGCAAAGGCTAACCTCTTTGCTGATTTTTTGGCATACAAATTAGCTGTTGAAATGTATAAATATTTTGATACAATATTATCGCTCATTTTCAGAGCTTTTGATAAAGGTATCATTCATCAAAATTCGGGCCACTATTACGTACTGTATTGAATATACGATCAAATTCGTAAATTTTCAAAGGCTAACCCCGTTGCTGATTTTTTGGATAAAAATTATTTGTTGAAATGTATACATATTTTGATGCAATATTATAACTCATGTCGAGAACTTTTGATAAAGGTACCATTCATCAAAATCGGGCCACTATTAGGCACTGTATCGAATATACGATCAAATTCGCAAATTTACAAAGGCTAACCCCTTTGCTGATTTTTTTGCATACAAATTATTTGTTGAAATGTAAACATATTGTGATGCAATATTATAGCTCATGTCGAGAACTTTTGATAATGGTATCATTCATCAAAATCGGGCCACTATTACGCACTGTATTGAATGTAAAATTAAATTCGTAAATTTGCAAAGGCTAACCCCTTTGCTGATTTTTGATTGATTGATTTTGAATGTACTGCCAAGCATTAAGCAGCATATCCCGGAAAGCGCCGGGCCCACAGTACACCCGTTTTTACATATACTTGGAAGGATATGGAAGGATACTAGTTAAATTATTGAGAATCGACCCGGTTACAGACACCTTGGCGGCCAATAGTTAGTAAATTTTTGTGGGTTACGGAAAGGAAAAGTATGTTAGTTATGTCTTAATTGGTCCGATTTCCCGGTATCCAATATTCAAACTACTGTTAGTGTAAGACAATCACATTTTGGTTGTACTGCTCTGCATTCTGCCATCTCTTATCAGCAACTCCAATGTGCCACCACTCATCTGTAATCTGCAGAGGTTTTCTGAAAACAAAATCTTTTAATGCACTAATTGCTCTTAGCCATAGACTGTAAGAAATAGAATTAATTTCAATCTGAAATTGTAATTTAATTAATTATAATATTATAAAATTATAATTCTGCAATCCATATGCTGTAATAAATTTGATTAGTTTCCCTTGAAATTCGTTCCGTTGTTCTCTAAAAGAGACCACCCAAATATCATGAACAGACAAAACCAATCTACACTCCAACAAAACTAAAAGATCCTAAGAATTACAAATACTTAAAAACAAATAAATTTAGAGTTATTAGTTAATATAGAAATATTTTATCTATTTAATATATTTTATTTATTTGTATATAGATTATAAAATATTTGCAAACTACATTTTCCTAATTTATTTGTTGAACTGCCCAAAAATTCAACAAATCGAATTTTATTAAAATAATTAAACAACTGAAATTGATCGAATCCACAGTTTTTTAGCAATTACACAATGTACTTGCATTAAAATCCTATTTATATTTACTTTAAAACCAAAAACACTAGAAATCGAAATTTAATAAAATAATTAAACAATTGAACTTGATCAAATCCACCGTTTTTTAGCAATTACACAATGTACTTGCATTAAAATCCTATTTATATTTACTTTAACACCAAAAACACTAGAAATTGAATTTAGTAAAATAATTAAACAACTGAATCCGATCGAATCCACCGTTTTTTAGCAATTACACAATGTACTTGCATTAAAATCCTATTTATATTTACTTTAAAACCAAAAACACTAGAAATCGAATTTTAATAAAATAATTAAACAATTGAACTTGATCAAATCCACCGTTTTTTAGCAATTACACAATGTACTTGCATTAAAATCCTATTTATATTTACTTTAAAACCAAAAACACTAGAAATCGAATTTTATTAAAATAATTGAACAATTGAACTTGATCAAATCCACCGTTTTTTAGCAATTACACAATGTACTTGCATTAAAATCCTATTTATATTTACGTTAAAACTAAAATCACTAGAAATCGAATTTTATTAAAAAAATTGAACAATTGAACTTGATCAAATCCACCGTTTTTTAGCAATTACACAATGTACTTGCATTAAATATAAATAAATAAGTTATTTTATATTGATAACTTATTTATTTATATTTACTTTAACACCAAAAACACTAGAAATTGAATTTTAATAAAATAATTAAACAACTGAATTCGATCGAATCCACCGTTTTTTAGCAATTACACAATGTACTTGCATTATAATCCTATTTATATTTACTTTAAAACCAAAAACACTATAAATCGAATTTTAATAAAATAATTAAACAATTAAACTTGATCAAATCCACCGTTTTTTAGCAATTACACAATGTACTTGCATTAAAATCCCGCTAACCCCTTTGCTGATTTTTGACATAAAAATTATTTGTTGAAATGTAAACATATATTGATGCAATATTATCGCTCATGTCCAGAGCTTTTGATTAAGGTATCATTCATCAAAATCGGGCCACTATTACGCACTGTAGTGAATGTAAAATCAAATTCGTAAATTTACAAAGGCTAACCCCTTTGCTGATTTTTTGGCATACAAATTATTTGTAAAAATGTATACATATTTTGATGCAATATTATTGCTCATGTCCAGAGCTTTTGATTAAGGTATCATTCATCAAAATTCGGGCCACTATTACGTACTGTATCGAATATACGATCAAATTCGTAAATTTGCAAAGGCTAACCCCTTTGCTGATTTTTTGGCATACAAATTGTTTGTTGAAATGTAAAAATATTTTGATGCAATATTATAGCTCATGACCAGAGCTTTTGATTAAGGTATCATTCATCGAAATCGGGCCACTATTTAGCACTGTAGTGAATGTAAAATCGAATTCGTAAATTTACAAAGGCTAACCCCTTTGCTGATTTTTTGGCATTCAAATTATTTATTTAAATGTATACATATTTTGATGCAATATTATCGCTCATGCCCAGAGCATTTGATAAAGGTATCATTCATCAAAATCGGGCCACTATTACGTACTGTAGTGAATATACGATCAAATTCGCAAATTTACAAAGGCTAACCCCTTTCCTGATTTTTTGGCATACAAATTATTTGTTGAAATGTATACATATTGTGATGCAATATTATAGCTCATGTCGAGAGCTTTTGATAATGGTATCATTCATCAAAATCGGGCCACTATTACGCACTGTAGTGAATGTAAAATCGGATTCGTAAATTTACAAAGGCTAACCTCTTTGCTGATTTTTTGGCATACAAATTAGCTGTTGAAATGTATAAATATTTTGATGCAATATTATTGCTCATTTTCAGAGCTTTTGATAAAGGTATCATTCATCAAAATCGGGCCACTATTACGTACTGTATCGAATATACGATCAAATTCGTAAATTTGCAAAGGCTAACCTCTTTGCTGATTTTTTGGCATACAAATTAGCTGTTGAAATGTATAAATATTTTGATGCAATATTATTGCTCATTTTCAGAGCTTTTGATAAAGGTATCATTCATCAAAATTCGGGCCACTATTACGTACTGTATTGAATATACGATCAAATTCGTAAATTTTCAAAGGCTAACCCCGTTGCTGATTTTTTGGATACAAATTATTTGTTGAAATGTATACATATTTTGATGCAATATTATCGCTCATGCCCAGAGCTTTTGATAAAGGTATCATTCATCAAAATCGGGCCACTATTAGGCACTGTATCGAATATACGATCAAATTCGCAAATTTACAAAGGCTAACCCCTTTGCTGATTTTTTGGCATACAAATTATTTGTTGAAATGTATACATATTTTGATGCAATATTATCACTTATGTTGACTGCTTTTGATTAAGGTATCATTCATCAAAAACGGGCCACTATTAGGCACTGTATCGAATATACGATCAAATTCGCAAATTTACAAAGGCTAACCCCTTTGCTGATTTTTTGGCATTCAAATTATTTATTGAAATGTAAAAATATTTTGATGCAATATTATCGCTCATGTCGAGAGCTTTTGATAAAGTTATCATTCATCAAATTCGGGCCACTATTACGTACTGTATCGAATATACGATCAAATTCGTAAATTTGCAAAGGCTAACCCCTTTGCTGATTTTTTGGTATATAAATTATTTGTTGAAATGTATACATATTTTGATGCAATATTATCGCTCATGTCCAGAGCTTTTGATTAAGGTATCATTCATCAAAATCGGGCCACTATTACGTACTGTATCGAATATACGATCAAATTCGCAAATTTACAAAGGCTAACCCCTTTGCTGATTTTTTGGCATACAAATTATTTGTTGAAATGTAAACATATTGTGATGCAATATTATAGCTCATGTCGAGAACTTTTGATAATGGTATCATTCATCAAAATCGGGCCACTATTACGCACTGTAGTGAATGTAAAATCAAATTCGTAAATTTACAAAGGCTAACCCCTTTGCTGATTTTTTGGCATACAAATTATTTGTAAAAATGTATACATATTTTGATGCAATATTATTGCTCATGTCCAGAGCTTTTAAATAAGGTATCATTCATCAAAATCGGGCCACTATTACGTACTGTATCGAATATACGATCAAATTCGTAAATTTGCAAAGGCTAACCTCTTTGCTGATTTTTTGGCATACAAATTAGCTGTTGAAATGAATAACTATTTTGATGCATTAATATCGCTCATTTTCAGAGATTTTGATAAAGGTGTCATTCATCAAAATTCGGGCCACTATTACGTACTGTATTGAATATACGATCAAATTCGTAAATTTGCAAAGGCTAACCCCGTTGGTGATTTTTTGGATACAAATTATTTGATGAAATGTATACATATTTTGATGCAATATTATCGCTCATGCCCAGAGTTTTTGATTAAGGTATCATTCATCAAAATCGGGCCACTATTACGTTCTGTATCGAATATACGAACAAATTCGTAAATTTGCAAAGGCTAACCCCTTTGCTGATTTTTTGGCAAACAGATTATTTTTTGAAATGTATACATATTTTGATGCAATATTATCGCTCATGTCCAGAGCTTTTGATTAAGGTATCATTCATCAAAATCGGGCCACTATTACGTACTGTATCGAATATACGATCAAATTCGTAAATTTGCAAAGGCTAACCCCTTTGCTGATTTTTTGGCATACAAATTATTTGTTGAAATGTATACATATTTTGATGCAATATTAAAGCTCATGTCGAGAGCTTTTGATGCAGTTATATTTCATCAAAATCGGGCAACTATTAGGCACTGTATTGAATGTAAAATTGGATTCGTAAATTTGCAAAGGCTAACCCCTTTGCTGAATTTTTGGCATACAAATTATTTGTTGAAATTTAAAAATATTTTGATGCAATATTATAGCTCATGACCAGAGCTTTTGATTAAGGTATCATTCATCAAAATCGGGCCACTATTACGCACTGTAGTGAATGTAAAATCGAATTCGTAAATTTACAAACGCCAACCCCTTTGCTGATTTTTTGGCATACAAATTATTTGTTGAAATGTATACATATTTTGATGCAATATTATCGCTCATACCCAGAGCTTTTGATAAAGGTATCATTCATCAAAATCGGGCCACTATTAGGCACTGTATCGAATATACGATCAAATTCCCAAATTTACAAAGGCTAACCCCTTTGCTGATTTTTTGGCATACAAATTATTTGTTGAAATGTATACATATTGTGATGCAATATTATAGCTCATGTCGAGAGCTTTGATAATGGTATCATTCATCAAAATCGGGCCACTATTACGCACTGTATTGAATGTAAAATTAAATTCGTAAATTTGCAAAGGCTAACCCCTTTGCTGATTTTTTGACATAAAAATTATTTGTTGAAATGTAAACATATATTGATGCAATATTATCGCTCATGTCCAGAGCTTTTGATTAAGGTATCATTCATCAAAATCGGGCCACTATTACGCACTGTAGTGAATGTAAAATCAAATTCGTAAATTTACAAAGGCTAACCCCTTTGCTGATTTTTTGGCATACAAATTATTTGTAAAAATGTATACATATTGTTATGCAATATTATTGCTCATGTCCAGAGCTTTTGATTAAGGTATCATTCATCAAAATCGGGCCACTATTACGTACTGTATCGAACATACGATCAAATTCGTAAATTTGCAAAGGCTAACCCCTTTAGCAATCGTACCTTGAAAGTTTGATTGTTCCGTTGTTCTTTCGGATTTTGCTGGAGGTCAATAAGTCGATGAGGACGAATTTATCTCTGAAAATATATTATTGGGCCGTGACATTTTATGTAGAGAAGGAAATCGTTTTGTAATCGAAGGTAACCACTGTACGATCGAAATGTTTAGAAATTTAAATACGGGAAAAGATTTAAGTGAAACGGAACAATGTCAACTTAAATCTCTGCTGTTGTCACATCCCGATTGTTAAAGTTCACCGCCAATACAGCTATTAATAGTAAACCGTACAGTATCGCTTTCACAAAAAGGCCGATCGTCAAGAATATTGTGGATAAATTGTTGCATTATTGAACTTTCCGATTCTCCGTACGCGTCACGATAAGAAGAGTGGCGAGAGTCGAATGTGTATAGACTACAGGCAGATAAAAAGATCACCGTTAAGCAACTGTACCCGATGTCTATAATTGATGAACTGCTGTCGTGTTTTTTCGGAAATAAATATTTTAGTACATTGTCAAAAAAGTTTTGCCAACTCTACGACAGTAACCGAAGTTCGACGATTTTTGGGGTTTATTTAATTCTTTGAGTTTAGAATCAATTTAATTGGGGTGACTCGCAGCAACAAGCCTTTTCGACATTAGTCGAACTTCTGTGTAGTAGACCGTATTTGGCGCTTTACGATCTCGCCGCCGAACAGATGATGACCAGAAGTACCACAGTAACTAGTTAAAGGTTCTTGCCGTTGTGGAATCTCTTGATCGCTTTTGAGCATATTTTCTTTACAAGCGGTTTCGCCTAGTTACTGACTTTACTGCTATCGTATGCTTGAATGAGAGAACCAAGGTGATACCGAGAATTGCAAAATGATGGATGCTGTTACTCGAATACGATTTTAAGACAATTAATCGACCCAGGGGAACGCATGGCTCACGTCGATGCATTACGATGATGTCCAAGCAAACCGTCGGGATAAATGGAGACTGCTGCTATTTTTATAATGAAAATTGGGCTCGACCAGAACGAGTGGCTTCTTACCATGCAACTACAAGATGTAAACTTGAAATGCATTATCGCTATACTTATCGGAGATCAAAAGTCTGATGATAAAAAACATTTAGAAAGCGGATTTCGGCAAAAAGATTCGATTATTCTGTAAAGAAGGAGACGGATTAGTACAACATTTTCATGATAATATGGGACACTTCGGAACCAAGAAGACGATTGAACGATATAAGAAAAATCTATAGTTTCCAAAAATGCGCCGATATGTGAAGACCTATATTGCCGCCCGCGTAGAATGCGTTTAGATAAAGTCAAAAACAGGAAAATCTGAAGGTCAAGACTTATATTTTGGAACGATGGAACAGATACCGTTTCTACATATCGACAATCTCGGGCCATTTGTAAGGAGTAAATGTGGAGTAAACATAGAAACGCCCAAATCATTGCGATGTTCAACTCTTTCATTAAATTTGTGGTTGTTAAATCCGTTCGAAATACGAAGACGGTGCCAGTAATTAAAATTTTTGAATGAACTAAAAGCCTACCGAAAAGACTTCCGAACCGTATAATCAGTGATCGTATAAAACTCGAGAAAATAAATTGCGTGTTTTTTGACCCAATAGGACGGTATATCTTTATACCGTTATGTCAACTAGGGATAGGACTCTTAGTGATGAACGATTGTGACGTGTTGACTTTTTATATGACTGGGTTATTTTTAAACGATTCCCAGCATCACTCTGATGTCTGACTTAAGGTTAAAAAAACTTTTGGTGCGCCTTCTTTTTATAAAAGAATTATGTTGACCTCAGATGTGCTCTGTGGAGAATATAATGAAATGGAACACAAATTATTGGAATATCTGATGATAAATTTATATGATATAAAATCAAATCCAATGGCTGCTTTGCGATTTAAATTTTTAATTACATTTTCAACAAATGCTTATCGAATATGCGTTCCTGTTCTTTGTTCCTATTTTACATGCTCGTTTTTGCTTAATCTATCATTCGGGGTACGTCTTCCACCATAAATTTCACTTTTAATATAAAAAAAAATTATAACCCTCCACATTACCTCTGTTTGTTTCACGGACATTAGAGCTCCCAAAAATACATATTGAACCGATTTAGTTGCTAAATTCATTATCATCATCTATATTTAGTTGCGCTTCTAGAAAAACCTGAAACCCCGTTATAACACGTTTATTCACGTAAGCCGGCGCTAGTTTAACGACGGTATTTTTACCCTTTGAAACCACAGATGTACTTACCTTAACAAATATACGTTAAAAAAAAATTAAAAATTAACATTTTTTGTTCATACAGAGTTTTGATGATCAATAAAAAAATATCGTTAAAATAAGATTAAGATCCTACTGCAAGAAGTGAAGATCCATCGAACACTTTATTTATTTAATTACTAAAACAATGTGGATTATGAATTACAAGTATGTAACATTTATTTATAATATTAAAATTAACATTGATTAACAATTTTATGTATTGTATATTTGAATAGGCAAACCTAAATTTTAACATAACAAAAAAAACGGTTAAAGGTTAATATTTTTTTTTTAACACATAATAGTCAACATTGATTAAGTAGTATACAATATATAATATATGAAATAAAATTTGATGATATTATTAATATTTTGAAGGCCCGGGTTCAAAGATGGGACAATAACTACAAGGTTTGTCACATCTAAGGGCTTCTGAACCAAAACGGTAATGAAAGAAACACATGGGTTGTCGCGTAATAGATCCTTTACGCCGAATACGAACAGCATGTCGTGAACGACCCGATTGTAAATGTCTCGGGTTATTCTTAAAACTGGATGCAAATCTATTATGACGAAACGGTGATAAAGTCAAATTATCTACTTTCTTAGCTAGTTCATCCATTTGAATCGTTAAATTTGAAAATCGATTCGAATTGGATGGAGAAGGTAAACACATTTCATGAATTTTATCGGCGGTCACAAGAATTTTATTCATATCGTTGATTTCGGATACCTCGATTATAGATCGAATTTCTTGAGGCAAACCTTTTAGCCAAATTTGTTTTAATACTTCAGGCGTTATTATTTTTGATCGACACGCAATACATTCTAATTGACGATAAAATTCAGATGGTGTATTATTATTACAAGTTACACCATCTAAAAGACGTTTATATTCATTTTCTGTATGTTGCATTAAAACTGTATTTTTTAATGTCGAATATTTATTATTTATTAACGGTTCTTTAGCAATAACATCGGCAACGAAAATAGCAAGAGGTTCCGGTAACGATGTTAATGTGTAATGAAATTTAGATTCGTCACATTTAATCGAATTAAGAAAAATGTCGATTCGACAAGAGCAAACCATGTATGCGGGCTGCTATGGCAGAAACTTGGCATTTGAAATTTTACCGATTTTTCGGTCACATTTATATTAGGACGTTCTTCGTTGCCATTGAACATATTTATTAATCTATATTTTAAATTTATAGAACGTTCAATTTTACAAATAATTTTTTTTTATGTGATAATTAACTGCTATAAATAAAAAAAAATATAAAAATTTGATTAACATTTAATATAACGGAAATAAGATGGTATTACGTTGTAAAATTATCTTAAACTTTGACTGATCCAAAATAATTGTCCTCGTAAAATATATTCACTTTGTGGTACCGCTTTTTAAATTAAATTTGGATAAAACAGTAGGGTCTCCGTTGGGATGATCTAATATTTACATAAATATATATAGAATAATTTTATTATGTGAGTATTAAACACTTAATCACCGTTATATTTCGAACTAGATTACCAAACTTTGATTACACTTTAAATTCCACTTTACTTTTTTTTAAACTATAAGTTCAACTTTAACACTTTTATGTTTTTATTTTGATCGTTGATATATTATCTTTCTTTCACAAGCGCGATCTTTCGACTGATTACAATTTTCTAAATAAACTGAACTGCTATTATAAAATCGAACAATTTTTCGTTGTTAATTGCAAATTTTAAATTTATTCCGAAATTATTTTCGTTTCATATTCCGAAATTATTTTCGTTTCACTCGTTTTCTTTACACCTTTAAGAGCCATTGTTCACTAATTGTACAGCACCACTTATAACCACTTACAAGGTAACAGTACTAGCATAACAGTTGTTTTTTATTTTATTTGATCGTTTAGTAAGATATTGTAAAAAAAATATTTATAATTCGATAGGGATGATTTACCGATTTGATTTGTACCATGATTTAACACCGTTAGAACGATTGGGTTATAAATACGTATTACATCGGAGATAGATTTTGATGCAAATTGATAGACTGAATAAATTTAAAATTAAAAATTTAAATACTTTATCTCTCTATGTTTTTTGAATCGTGTACGAGTAGCATTTTGTTTAGTAATCATTTTTACGATTTTCAACTTTTTATTGCGTTTGCAATAAGTAATAATAGTTTTAACATTGAAATGGATTTTTATGATACTATACACTATATAAGATGTACTAGATAATTCTGTTGAGTATTATATAACTACTTTACAGTATCCTAACATCTGATGAAATCGAAAGTATACCAACGATGATGATGAGTCTCTACTTTTTATTATTCAGATTTAAGAGATGTGCCTGTGGGTAACAATTTTTTAAAAAATAATTGTCATCTCATCAGGCCATGGTGACCGAATGCTATGTGGAGAGACTAACTTACGCTCTACATGTATATATATACATATATAAATATATATATATATATATATATATATATATATATATATATATATATATATATATATATATATATATATATATATATATATATATATATATATATATATATGTATATATATATATATATATATATATATATATATATATATATATATATATATATATATATATAAATATATATATATATATATATATATATATATATATATATATATATATATATATATATATATATATATATATATATATATATATATATATATATACAGTGATGAGCAAAATTTTCTGGACAAATATTAATTTAGGAAACTATCTGTAATTTAACAATGATCCTGGCCATTGTATATTATTTTTTGCTAAAACGTCTCTGACCACTACTAAATTTAGTATTTTCTACATTGTTGGGCTAAATTACCCTTGATCCTGCTGCATAATGATAAAAAAAAAACAAAACATATACCAAAATCAATGAGCAAAATTTTTCGGACAAAATTGTAATTCAAATTCTTTACTATAAATAAAAATTATTTTACAATTAAGTTTTTGAATAAGTCTGAAAGTCGTCTTATTAATATTTCGTATGCAACCCCTTACTATCTATTACCGCTTGTAATCTTCGTGGCATGGATT
Organism: Tipula confusa; assembly: GCA_963556175.1. NCBI lineage: Eukaryota > Metazoa > Arthropoda > Insecta > Diptera > Tipulidae > Tipula > Tipula confusa. The sequence goes on from CAUVYK010000237.1 coordinate 41,112, forward strand.
CGATTAAATTTTGAATCAATTTCGTGTCGATATTTTCCCATAAAAAAATCAATATTTTTTGTTTGCAATTCTTGGTTCCGTTTTCTCCACACTCGTTTTTGTTTCGTGTCACTGTTAAATATGTTCAACTTACTTTCGTCAACAAATATAACTTTTTACCAGAAATCAATGGAACAGTTTCTGTATTTTAAGGCAAATTCGCACCTCTTTACAATATTGGCTTCACTCAAACGTGGTTTGCGTCTTGCAATGTGTGATCCAAACCCCAAGCTCCGCAACTTTCGATGCACGGTTGTGTCAGACACGATAATGCCACTAAAAGCTGATAATTTTCTATTCAATTCAACCGCAGTTTGCTTAGGATTTTAATTTATTTCTCTTTTCAAAAATTTTTGGTCCGAATTAGTAATTTTTTTTCTTCCCAGCACCCGCTTGATGCTCTATTCTATTCTCACTGTAGTATCTTTTGCAAATGTCATATACAGTCGAACGGCTTACATTTATTAATTCGCCAAATTAATTTTCGGCGAGTTCTTAACCGATTATGATGACGTTCGATATGTCGGATGAAAATGAGATTTTGAAATGATTTGATTGGAAAGTTTTGGAATAAGGCTAGTAAGGTTTCATACTTGAATAATTTTAAGCAGAGAGATACAATTTTCTTTCACTTAATGGTTTTTTTTAATTGCTGCTTTTCTCATATTATTAAACACTGTTCGATAGCACAATTATAACCTACATTTTTCTTACAACCTACAATTCCCTTCTTACATATAGAACTTCATCATAATCGGTTAAGAACTAGCCGAATTCCTTCCTAATTGGCCATATTTCAGAAGTTTTCCAAAAAATTATTTAAAAATCCCATTTTCATTCTACATATTGAATTTCATCATAATCGGTTAAGAACTCGCCAAGTTCCTTCCTAATTGACCATATTCCAAAACAGACTCAAAATATCATTTTAAAACCCCAATCCCATCCTGCATATAGAATTTCATCATAATCGGTTAAGAACTCGCCGAATTCCTTCCTAACTGGCCATATTCCAGAAATTCCCAAAAAAATCATTTTAAGTTTAAATCACATGTCAAAATATCCTGTTTTGAAATATCCAGTTTTGTACTATGGTCTGGTTTTGTACCTTATTTCGTTTTAAAATATCCAGTTTTGAAATGTCCAGTTTTGTACCATATCTCGTTTTGAAATATCCAGTTTTGAATTATCCAGTTTTGTACCATATCTCGTTTTGTATAGTCTCAGTTTTGAATTATCCAATTTTGAAATATCCAGTTTTGTAACATATCTCGTTTTGTACCTTATCTCGTTTTAAAAGATCCAGTTTTGAATTATCCTGTTTCGTCAAAACCAGTTGTAAAATATCCAGTTTCGACCGGTACCCATCCATAATATCCATCGGTTTAATGATATCTGAAGCAATTAGAAGTGATTTATATATTTTATGAAGACACTAAAACTGCTCTGTTTTAAGAACTAAATCACAGTCTTCTACTGACTGAAGTTCCACTAATTTTGTAAAATGCAATATCTAAACTATGATATTACGATAATAAAATTGTACTCCCTTTATTTTTCTAAATGTATGTTCTTATATACTATTTACAAGGAAAAAACGTTTATGCAAGCAATAAATGTTTTAATGCAAACATATATATTGTAACCGTTTATTGCTTGCATACATATTGTAAACTTATATGTGCCACCGGATGTACCACATATTTTTATAGGGTACAGGCGGGTTATTGAGTACATGGGTTGTCTGGTGACAAACCATGTCTCTTATGGTTCATTTGAACATTCTGGGAGGCGACGAGAAGATGGTCGTGGGCGTGATAGTGGAGACTCGATGTTCGGGCCTTCCGTCTTGGTGCGATGCCTTCGGTACAGATGTCGTACTGCCAACGTGACCCCCATGCCGGTGATGCTCCAGAGCAGGGATTGTGTTACCACGTAATGATGGATGTGGTGAGTGCTCATGGCTACGTCCTCATCCGATTGCAGGTCCCTTAGTTCGTTTTCTAGAGCCGTGATGTTCGGAGTAGTGATATCGAAACTGAGATGAGGTGCTGAGGTAAGTTCTGGTGACGTGGTTTCTAATGAGAGATTAAATGCTGGGATGAACGCTTCGTCTCGTTGACTGACCCAGTTGCGGATGGCATGCAAATAGACTTGGTTGCCCCTAAGCGTACAACCTGGTTGTAATGTGATGAGACCGCTTTCTTCTAACATGCATGGGTATGTGATTGCATCACAGATAAGGTCAGTGGCAGTTTTTTGCGTCACTCCGAAGATCCATTGATTTGGTGCGTGTAACTTGATGAAATAATTTTTCGCCACTGTTGTTTCGAGAGCGCAGCTTTGGTGTTGAACCGGTGCATGTAAGAACATTGATATTTCGCATTGTATGTGTCCACTTTGCTGAGTATGCAGTGTGGGAATGTCACACAGAAGCAGATCACTAAGTACTTCTCTGCATGCCATCTTTTCTTCTGAGGAAATGGCGGCAAAGTGTTCTCGAAATTGATCCACCAGGATGTACTTGGTTGATGGGTGGAACCGTAGCTGAGTGTTATCATGAATTACTGGAATAGCCATGACTTCATACATTTGATAGTTCCATGAATGTACTAATGGTATTTCTAACGCGATGATTGCGTTGGAGTAGGTTATTCTGGTCTTCACCGTCATTAATTGATAGACGTGGTGTAACTCTAGTTGTCCATGCCCTGGCATTATGATTTCTTTTGGAACCTGTTTTAAGATAATGGAGAGTTCATGCTCTAGTTGTTTGGGGGGTAATAATGCTGGGTGGATTATATGATTTTTGGCTCCGGTTAGTACTTGTAGCAGACCCGTCTGTGTATCCTCTACATGTTTGAGCAGTAGCCCTAACTGGAAGGACAGGAGTAGTAATGTCATGGATTCATCTTGCTGCCTTTGATATTCATTGAGCTTAGTCAATTTTAATTCGAGTTGTCGATTTGTCTCCGAGAGTTGTCTTAATTGTTCGGCAGTGATTGCGCTGCTGTGTTTGAATAACCGTAGTGTGTTATCAATGATGGACGTCTGATTTTTTAGCAGTTTCCTGGTGTATTCATCATCCAAATGGAGTTGCTCGAATTGGTGTTCGTATTCTGCTGCTTCTCTTTGGGAGAGTATCCCAAACATATCCCCGACCAGGAGCCCGATGGTGTTGCCCAGTCCACGTTTGAATCTTGGATGGTTCCGATCATTGTGGATCAAGAACTCGTTGTCTTGTCTGATGTTGTTAAACTGCCAACGCAGTTGTTGTATTAGGAGGTTACATGTAATGGCTTTTGCGTGAGTACAGGTCTTTTCCAGTAACGTTAATCCATCGTCTACACTGTTGATCTCCTTCCAATAGTTGGTCAGGTCGTATCGAATAATCAACTTCCAATTTGTTGCTAACAGTTCGACCTTGGCGATTTTGTCGAAATACATGCCTGAGTTTGTCCATGATTTGATGGTCACGCCCTCTTGGTTTTGGATAGGATTACCGATCACGGGTTTAATGTGGGCTAGACTGATCATACATAGGACCATGCAGGTATGCAACAACATTCGAGTGTTGATTGTACCATTGCTTGGTACTTGCTTTACTTTGCGGCTTGGCTGTTGCCTTAGCAGCGGCAGCGGTGCCGTTGTCACTATTTCATCAACACGCTTATCAGTTGATCCCCTTTGGATGGGTAATGGAGACAGTTTGGTGATTGGCCTCTTGATATTGGGGTTATCAGCAGTCCTCAGGGTAACGACACGGACAAGGCCATCCTTTCCGGGATGTAATTCTGTAACTCTCCCTATTTTCCATCTCGTTGGTGGTTGCAGATCGTCTTGGATTAACACGATGTCTCCCTTAATGATGTTTGGTGTTTCTTTTTTCCATTTGGAGCGTTGTTGCAGGCGATGTAAATATTCTGCCCGCCACTTCTTCCAAAAGTGTGATCGCATGTTTTGAATCACTTTCCATCGTGACAATAGATTTGTTGACAGCGTTAGTTGTTCTTTCTCCGGTGGAGCCAACAGCGCGTTGCCAATCAGGAAATGTCCTGGTGTTAACACATCCAAAGATTCCGGGTCTTCACTTAATGGGCAAAGTGGTCTAGAATTTAAACATGCTTCTATCTGGTTTAATAGCGTTGTCATCTCCTCATACGTTAGCTTGGTATCACCTATACACTTTTTCAAGTGTGTTTTGATGGATTTTACGCCGGCTTCCCAAAGTCCACCAAAGTGTGGTGACGTCGGTGGAATGAAATGCCAATTTATGGGTCGCAGCAATTTATGGGCTCCCACGAAATTGGTTCCGTTGTCGCTGTACATATGGGCAACAATACCCCTCCATGCCGTGAATCTTCGAAATGCGCTTATAAATCCTTCACTTGATAGATCGGATGCTACCTCTATGTGAATGGCCTTAGTGGCTAAACAAATGAAGATGCATATATATCCTTTAGATGACTTGTTTCCTCGGCCTTTACTCATCCGTATGTTTATGGGCCCTGCATAATCAACTCCTGTATGGGTGAATGGTCGTGATACGGTTACACGAGGTTTGGGGAGGCTTCCCATCAGCTGCTCGGCTAATTTGTGTTTAAATCGGTGACAGCGGATACACTGGGAGTTATGATGTTTTACCGCTTGCCCTCCTTTGATGACCCAGTACTTCTTGCGGATATACGCCAGTGTCAACGCCTGGCTTCCATGTAACGTTTCTCGATGGCCCCAATCTAAGACTAAGCTCGTAAACTGTCCCTTGAATGGTAAGACCATGGGGTGCCGCTCTTCGTATGATAACAGAGAATTGTCTAACCGTCCGTCTACTCGAATGATGTGGTGTTGGTCCAAAAACGGATGTAATGAGTGAAGTTTGCTGCTTTTGTCGACGACGTTCCTTATTTCTAATGACGCGTGCTCGTCCTTGAATTCCAAAAGTTGTATGGTTCGGACTAGCGCAATTAGTGCATGCTGCCATTCTTCAGGTTGTATCATTCCTCTATGTTTTGTTCGCCATCGTAACATAGTAATGGTAATACGAATGAGACGCTTGAGTGAGGATTGACGGTTGATCATCTTTAAGACAGAGGATTCTTCATCTAGCATCTGATGGTATGCTAAGACAACTGTCTTCTCTTCCTCTGTTGTTTCGAACATTTCGTCAGTGTGGTATTGTTCCTGATTTAATAAAAAAGGAGGTCCTTTCCACCACATTTCCGTTGCGGTTAACTGCTTTGCCGTAACTCCGCGAGATGCGCAATCTGCTGGGTTGTGTTCTGACTTGATATGCTTCCATGACTCTGGGGTGGTGTTGGTCTGTATTTCTGACACTCGCGTTGCAACGAAAGATTTCCAAGTTGATGACGGTTTCCGTATCCAAGCTAATGTGATCATGGAGTCGGACCATAACGTTACGGCCTTCATGTCAATGTCAAGGACTTGTGTTACTCGTTGGACCAATCGGCTTAAGAGTAATGCGCCACATAACTCTAAGCGTGGAATGGTTATCGTTGTTCTTTTGGGTGTGACTTTGGTTTTTGCGGTCAGAAGACGTACTGTCACCTCGCCGTTGTTAATGATCTTGCTGTAAACGACCGCTGCATATGCATGTTCGGAAGCATCGCAAAATCCATGTATTTCCACTGTGCAACTTTCTTTACCGTATCTGATGTATCGAGGGATCGTCATCGTCTGGGTGCTCTTCAAATCTAATTTTATCTGGTTTCACTTGTCTGCAAATTCCATTGGTAACGGGTCGTCCCAACCGATGTCCAGACTCCATAACGTCTGGTACATTATTTTACATTTGTCGATTAGAGGTGCAAGCCACCCTAATGGGTCGAAAATTCTTGACATTTCAGACAAAAATTGACGCTTCGTCAGTCCATTGGTGTTGAGTGGTAGAGTCACGTGGAATAAGAAATAATCTTCAACAGGGTTATATTGAACTCCAAGCGTCTTGATGGATGAGCTCTGATCGACCTTCTTGATGGAGTGTTCGTCCATAAAAGCGAGGTCACCCATTAAGACCTTTGACCTAGGTATGCCCTGTAATATGTGTGGACAATTACTGGACCACTTTCCCAACTCCATTCCCCCCTTATGTAGTAATTGAACTAATTGCGACTGTAGCCGTTGCGCTTCTTCTATTGTGTCCGCGCCGGTTAGTACATCATCTACGAAACAATCATTTTTGATTATGTGACTAGCTTCCTCGTGCTGGTGGATTTCATCATCCGCTAACTGATGCAACGTCCGGATTGCGAGATACGGTGCTGCCGATGTTCCGTATGTAACTGTGGTTAGTTGGTATTCGTGTAAAGGATGATGGGTTTTCTCTCTCCATAGTATGGTCTGATACGGTTGATGTTCCTTATGCATCTTGACTTGTCGATACATTTTTTCTATGTCCGCGGAGAATACGACCCGATGCTTCCTCCATTTGAGCATTATGGCCCACAAGTCATTTTGTAGAGCAGGCCCGATGTGCATCGTGTCGTTCAAACTTACGCCCGTCGATGTTTTCATCGAGGCGTCGAACACAACTCGAATTTTAGTAGCTTCTGCTGTCCTCTTAATGACAGCATGATGAGGTAAGTAATATTTGCCGCTGTGGGGCGGTGCCCGTTTCATGTGCCCTAAGTTGAGGTACTCGACCATGAACTGACAATATTGCTCTTTTAATTCATTATTTGAATCCAGTTTTCGTTCTAGTTGTAAAAACCGTTGGCGCGCCCGTTGCTTTGAACTTCCTAACTGGTCTAAGTGCGTTTCTTTGAACGGCAGCTGGACCACATATCGTCCATAAGGGTCTCGTCGTGTGGTTTCACGATAGGTATTTTCACAAGCGATGTTTTCAGTTGTTTCTTTTCCAATACCCTCGACGATTTCTTCTAGTTCCCAGAACCGCTGCATCGTTTTTTCCAGCTTTGTTCCGCTGTGAATTTGTACTGAGAGATGAGCCGTTTTTATCTGAGTTGGACCTGAGATCACCCAACCGAAGCTCGTCTTGATGGCATTTGGTTTCCCCTTTATTATTGGACCTTCAATGAGATCTCCATATACGTCGGCTCCTAATAAAATGTCAATGGGAGCGGGCGTGTCAAACCTTGGGTCGGCCACGATTAACTGATTCCAACGGTTATTTCGTTTGATCTGTTGTTCAGGCACATTCATGGTGATCCTTGGCAATACGTATGCTTCAACCTTTAATCGATATGATGATGAAAAATGTGGATGAAGCCATATTTGAACTTTGGCGGTTGTTGGATTGGTGTTATTTGCTCCTATTCCCGAAATGGTAACAGATGTTTGGCATAACGGAAGCCCGAGCCGATTAACCGCCTCTTCCGTGATGAGCGAGACCTGTGACCCCTGATCTATCAAGGCTCTGAAATCGGTAAACTCTCCACACATATTTTTGCTTTTGACCAGAGCGGTTGCCAACAGGGTTGTGTGGTGGGAGTCTGATGTGCTGATGGTGACTCTTTTATCCAGCTGTTGTTGTGGTTCATGCAGCAATTGATGGTGCCGGTTGCTGCATATTGTGCATGCTGCATTAACCTTGCATGTTATTTGCGAGGTGTGCAGCAGACAGTTGGTACAGATGTGTGCTCGATTAATAAAGTCGATCCGTCGTTTTATGCTGATGTTGCGGAAATGGTGGCATTGGTCAACAAGGTGCCCCTTCTCTTTGCAATAAGAGCAGGCGGTCGTAAACTTCTGGATGTAGGCCCTCTGATCACTAGTCCCAATGACGGGGGACACGCCACGCTGCTGGGCAATGTAGTCTGTCCTAACTGATCGCGTGATGGATGGTTGTTGTGTCCTGAGTTCGCCTCTTTCAGTGCCAAGGGAGAGGATCCGTTGATGAACCGGGTGATCGGACTTAGTTGTTCGCGTGATGGACGCCTTTTGTGTCCCTGTGGCTTCTAATAGCTGGAATCTTCGAAGCAAGAATTCCATTCAATCTTCCAGCTTTGGAATTTCTCGTGGGCTGGCGAGGGATAATTCATATTTTTCTAACGTCTCTGCATCGACCTTTTTCATAATGAGATGACCCACGAAAGCTTCAAAAGTATTATCTAGTTGAAGGTTTTGAATATTATGAATGGTTTCAACAACCGTATCGTGCAGCCCTCGGATGTTTGACGCTGTTGCTTGATGAATTTGGTGTAGTGATAATAATGTGTTGAAGTACGTAAACGCAAGCAAACGTTTGTTGTCGTATCTTGTCTGTAAGATACTCCACGCCTTCTCATAATTACCGTCTATTGAAGAAAGATGGCTGATGAGTTTTGCCGCCTCTTTCTGCACGTGCGCCTTTAGATAGCACATTTTTTCGGTGTTTGATAGGGCCCCTTGGTGAATAACTTTAGTAAAGAGGTCTTTAAATGATGGCCACTTCTCGTATTCACCGTAAAAGACGGGAACCTCTATCCGGGGAAGCCGCATACTTAACGATGGCGTGGGCTTCTGTGGTTCGTTACTGATGAAGTCGTGTAACGTTATTAATCTCTCCTCGGCAATCATGCTCAACTCTCCATAGTAATTGTCGCTGAAGTATTTCACTTCTTGTTCCTCTTCGGTGGTGTTGATGAGGATGGCCCGATGTAGTTGATCAATAACCGCCAAATCTTTATTTATTTGGTCAACTTTGATCTTGGCATAAGTCTGGGAACACTTTCTTGAATCCCAGTCCCTCCTGATGGTATCCAGGCGTCTATACAGGAGCCGCATATTTACGTCCTGTTCGTGGAACAGCACCTGATTTTTGTCGGAGTTGGTCTCTGATGAATGTGTCATAACATGGGCAGGAGGTCCCCAATTCTGAATAGGAATTCTGAGGGCCGATGTATCCTGGCTTGGAGTTTCGATGATGATGGTTTTCATCGACTCTTCGTCGGACTTCCCTGCACTGGTTGTGGATGATGTTGGTTTCAGGATGGATTTCCGTTCAGCTTTCGGAGAGATTATTGGTGCGGAAATCATATAACTGGTGCAATCGTCGATGAATTTGTCGTAAGCTCGTTGTACCTGCTTTCGCTCTTTCGAATAAGGGTGATTTGTCCCCAATAACTCGTTAGCCACCACTTCCCGGTCACAATCGTAATACGCTTTGTATAATGATTGGACGGTCGACTGGTGCTTTTCAAGTTGACCTCTGGTTACACACCCTTCTTGATCGAGTTTGACGATCTCTGCCAAAATCGATTCCCCCGCTCGTTTTGTTTTTTAATTAGCTCTTCCATTGATTTGAAGCTTAATTTGTTTGTGAACTTTGTCTATGTTTTTTTATTATTATTATTATTACTAGGCCTAGACAACGCCGTATTGCTAACTCAGATGGTTGGTTTAGCTCGAAGGACCATGTAAAATGCAATATCTAAACTATGATATTACGATAATAAAATTGTACTCCCTTTATTTTTCTAAATGTATATTCTTATATACTATTTACAAGGAAAAAACGTTTATGCAAGCAATAAATGTTTTAATGCAAACATATATATTGTAACCGTTTATTGCTTGCATACATATTGTAAACTTATATGCGCCACCGGATGTACCACATATTTTTATAGGGTACAGGCAAGTTATTGAGTACATGGGTTGTCTGGTGACAAACCATGTCTCTTATGGTTCATTTGAACAAATTTTGTTCCTACAATATCACTAAATTGTTAGAGATTAATTGTGTTTCTATTTTCGTCTAATTCATTTGACTGCCCTTGCACTGTGTCGTGTTTATTTCCATGTATTGATTCCAAACATTTTGAGAAATCAATTGCTAATTTATAAAGTATAAATTATAAATCTGCAGCCTATTGTCTCGCTTCCAATTGAGTACAATTTGCCATGCCAACTTTAACGGCTTTTGCCATGCCAACTTTAACGGCTTAAATGCCGAAACATCACAGGCCTGCAAAATGCTTGTTGCGTTTGGGTTAACAGAGCAATTAAAATTGTTTTCTAATTTTTTACATAAACACTCAACTCATTCGTTAAATGCGTCACATGTCCATCAACAAACAAAATAACCGGAAATTGAATGTTGTTTTTAGTTAAGTACGAATAAAAAGTATTGGAAGTGTAAACTCAAAGAAAACCTCCTTAGTCATCCATCCACTATCACTTCTTCCCACACCCCAATGTGGTGGGACCAAATTCCTTATACTATCTGGAATCTGCAGCTGAGAAGCTAAACATGACCGTGAGGCACGACTTGGATAGAGCTTGTTCAACTTCATAAACGTTTGTGGTACCAACTATTGCTAGTACGTTTTTTGTTTTCGGACAAAGCAGGAAATTAGTCTCATCTCCATTAAATAAGCGAGACAGATCGGATAAAACGGACAACAAATTTTTGTCCGTCAGATAATTTTCAATTTGATTGAACCATTTGAACATATTTTCCGGACTAATTTTAGAGCTGGTAGCAGCTACCTATAATGTAAATGAATATAATTATTGAATTGTGGTGAAGTTAAGCGATAAGTAATTACCGCTTCTGGAATTCTTGTTGTCATGCACGGATGCCGTTTTAAAAATAAATTATACCATCATTTTCCAGGCATGTCATGTTTTCCAAAAGGATGATCTCGCGGACAATCATCCAAAATAATTTTTACGGACGCGATAACATCTTCCCGACGTTTAGGGAAACCCTTTTTGGCACTTTCGATAATCCAGTTAATTATCGTTTTTTCTTCGCTCTCGGTAAGACCGGTCATGAGGCCAGGACGACTTTTTTTGAATTTCGAGGATGGACTATATTGAATTGTGGAGCGTGGGACGTTAAATAGTGTTTTTTCTCAATTTTGCCTTTAATAACAGCATCGCAAGCCTTTTTGACATTCTGCTCTAAATAAGTCAGGTTTTTCCTTGGCATCTAAAATATATTATTATTACCTATCTTATTAAAATTTAATAAGATTCCGAAACTATTCTGAAATCTAAAACGAATTTTAAAAAATCCTGGTTTTTGTACAATAATCGTCACTGTGTCGATAACTAGTTCTCATGTATGTAATAATGGGCATGGTATGCCGAATAAGTAAATCAAGCAAAATTACAGACCAAATAATGGACAATTACAATTTTATCGTTGAAACTATAATTTTTGTTATGTTTTATTCAATTTTGTTTAAAATCGCTCATTATTAATCGAAAATGCCAGTTTTATTATTAGAAATATTTATCATCTGCTGATAAGATATTATAGACAAAAATATCTTTAATATCTTACCTCATCCTTATCAATTACACGAGAAATGTCAAACAAAAACAACTGAAACACTCCACGTAGGCTTGCCACCTTTGGAAAATGCCAGAGGAGGACAGTTATACTTTTGCTTTAAACACTCTAAAACATGTTTGGTAAGTCCAAAACATTCACCAATCCATTTTGACAAATCTTAACTAATAATTATAGTTGTATCTATACCAGGCAATAAAGGCAACCTTCTCGTCGATATATGTCAAAGAATTCCTTTAAAATAGATTGAATTTTGATTCACTTTCCAAGTAGTTCAAAATCCAATCTATTTTTGTCGACGTTAAAAACGTCGTAGGGGCGTTAAAAACGTTTCATAATAAACGTTTCATAAAATAGTTCCTTCGTTTCCGGTTGTTTACTATTGAACATCTTTTTAACCGCAGCTCGATTCATTTTCTTAACAGCCATTTCTTTCAGTTCATGGAATTCAACCAATGAATTTTTGTATGTAAAGGCGCGAGGAATAATTTGTTTTTCAATATACTCATTGGGTTTTAGGTCAAAACTAAATATTGTGGCAAATTTCCAGTAGTTGTAATTGGTATGTTGTTTAATGACCATTGCAATTGAATAATTTTGAAATCTCTTTTGTTGTCTTTTTCGCATATAGTAGCCCTTAGCATAGATACTATTGTGCGGTTATATCTTCTTTCAATTGGTCATTCGCTCTCGGCGTTGTGGTTGCGTTTATCACATGCTTTATGTCATTGTTTTCGCAAAAGCTTTGGAACAACTTACACGTATAAGCGTATAAGGAAATGGTCCAAGGTAAAATTTTTTCTGGAGCATCTTTATTGTCTTCTAAATTCCACATATCCCATATAGTCATGATTTAGTTATGATCTAGAATGATCAAGTGGAGATTTAGCGAATCTCCACTTGATCATTCTAAGAATGACACATTTATGCACCCTGTGTAAGGCTTACAAACAAGTTGGCATTTATTCGCCAAATAATCGTGGAATATTTGTCGTTAATCTGCAATTTGATGTGGTCGTTTCAACGTAATAAATATTTCCCTAAGATCCTCGTTCAATAAGTGCATACCATCAAGCTCATCGTGTTCCCCATTGGTCATTTTATAAATATCTAAACTGGCCGGTTGCATCAGTTCTTCCGTACCGTTTGTATTCCGACTCAGCACCACCACATGCTTCATATGTACTCCTGGCCGATATTCCATGAAAAATCGTAATCTGCAAATTTTAGCCACAAGATTGAAATTTTTGGTATTAAATTTTTTTTTGTTGAACAACTTTGTAAAACGACGAAGGTTCGTCAGACCAGCCAATGTAAAATTTCTTCACATTGGGTGGTCTGTCTATTTAAATAGGCCACATGTCGTCTTTTTTATACTGATAGACTTGCAACAAAATTCCTACTAACCCTTTCGATCAAGCATCGGTAACCATTTCATGTTCTAAATTAGGGTCATATATTACTAACGTTTTGCGATTCATTCATTTAGCATATAAACGTGGTATCGCGCTATCAAAGTTTTGCAACAATATTAAAGTTTTTCATGTACTTTCGAAAGAATCCCGTCAATTCCATAAACTGTAGTCGTATTTGGTTTATGTTCTTCGGCTGTATAAAATTTACATCGTCATCTGTTTTTCAGCAGTAACAAAAGCGGTTATGGATATTGAATCTGGATTATGCTTGACTCATCGCTACCTGGTAATAATTTGATAATAAATCTAAAACGGTGAAATATAACAATTTCCCGATTTAACTGTCGTTCTTTTCCAGTCCTTCTCTTTGATATTTACATTGCAGAGAGGGTCGCACGCTACAAAATATGGTGTTTATGTTTCTGGTGGAGGACATTTTTGTGCTCGTGGAGGATGGAGGAAATTTCATACGAAAGGAGCACTGTCCTCCACAAAGGAGGACGGGTGACCAGCCTAACTTCACGTCTACTTGAATACTAATTAGGTTCAAAACAAAATAGAATGTGTGAAAATGAATAAAAATATATTATTCCAATAGAGTAGAATGAGACAAATGTATTATTAATGAAACATATTATAATTGTATTTTAGCGCAAAATGCTTATAAAAACAGGGTGCCAAATAATTATATCCTTTTTCATAGTGTCCATTATTGTATCATTTACCCTAATTGAAAATACCATAGAACTAGATAATCATAGAAGCCTGCGCTAGCTTAATTTCTTTGACAAGTTTGAGCGATGTTTTTCCCAAGGGGTAAAAACTAAAAATGAGGTGCAACTGCTCGTGGTTTAAAAAATTGACTGTGATGAAATGCAACTATTAAAAAACTTCAAAAAAATTAAATTTTATATAGTTTTTATTTTTGCATTCGGTAATCATTTTCAATGTTTTCACTGTTCAGTTTGCTGAAACCTCTGGATTTTTTAGAAGACGGTGAGCAAAAATCTAATGTAATGAATTAGGACAAGTTACAAGATTGTAACTTATTTCAATGAAACCACTGAGTCCATGAAACTAGGTTAGGTTAGGTTAAGTTAGAATGACTGCTAACGCACACTTAGACCGGTGACGATCCATTGTGATACCAAAGGATCCTACTTCCCTTTCACCTTCATTGGAACCATTCAGAGCTACTTATGTAGCGTAAGATATTTTGCACATTGCAGTTCCCGTGATCCAAAAGGCCGTTGAAACAATACGTGCCCAGATGTTTGTACCGCCTGTAAGCTAGCGCCGGGCATGATCAGAGGAAGTAGCTCACAGTCTCATCCTCCTCCTCATCCATACAGTTTCTACAGAAGTCATTTTCGCATGCTCCCCAATGCGATAGTGTCCTGTGAGCACCCCCACGACTATACTTAAGCCAGGTCTAGGTACGGATAGTAGTGTTTTGGAACGCTGCAAGTCCAGCTTCGACAAGACTTGCCGTGCTACAGTGCCGAGGCTATCGCCTTATTTTTATGCGCCATAAAAAGTGCTGCTAAAGGCCTCCCCAGATATGCCCTTTCCAGTTTCAATTGGAGATTTGTACCTTTCCTTGCCAGTTTGTCAGCTCTGCAGTTCCCCAGAACGTCCGAGTGACGGGGGACCCAGACTATCTGAATATTGAGATACTCACTCATCTCGTTAAGAGATAAGCGGCATTTTAGTGCCACTACAAACGTCAGAAATAGATTCTAGTGACTTGATTGCCGCCTGACTGTCCACATATATTGTTATATCCCTTGTGAATATGACATTATGCATCAACCAAGTCAGCGCTTCCTCAATCGCTACCACCTCTACCTGGTACACAATGCAGGAAGACGAACAGGAAGACGAATATATCCATATTCACATTTAATTTGTCACAATAGACTACAGCTCACGTGTAGGGGTTTTCCTCAGTGCCCCGCTTATAAGCAATCAGGCCGTTCTTTGTACCTTCTCTATCATATGTTTATAAGTTTTCTTGTCTAGTGCTAGCCACCACACACTCATTTCATACATCAGAATCGGTCTGACTACAGCGGTGAAGAGCCAGTGTACCAGCTCTGGTTTTAGACCCCATCTCCTACCGACGGCGTTTCTACATGAGTACAGAGCCATGGTAGACTTCTTTGCTCTCTCTAAAATATTGGACTTCCAATTTAGCCTACTGTCCAAAATTATGCCCAGAAATCTTGCCTTATCAGTAAAGGCCAGTGTCGTCCCTTTTAAGGTAGGAGGGGCGACTACCGGAATTTTATATTTCTTGGTGAAGAATACAAGCTCTGTTTTGGATGGATTTATACCCAGCCCACATTTGCTGGCCCAATTTGTAATGATTAAGAGCGCGTGTTGCATGACTTCTCTAATCATGCTTAGGTACTTACCCGAGATCACGATCGCTTCGTCATCTGAATACGCTAGCACCCTTATTTTCTCCCTCTTCAGTTCCAAAAGTAACTCATTGATTATTATGTTCCAGAGAAGAGGTGATAGGACACCATCTTGCGAAGTTCCTCTAACTATTTGCCTCCTAAATGTGGATTCTCCTATCTCCGCGTTAACAATGCCGCATTCTAGCATCTGATTTATCAACCTCATTAAGGGGTAGTCCACATCTAAGAAAGACAGTCCTTTCTGAACTGCCTCCGTCCTGACATTGTTAAAGACGCTCTCTATTTCGAGGAAGGCTACCATACAGTACTTTTCGAGTGGATTGATTTCTTAGTTGTTCGCACCAGAGAATGCAGAGCCGTGTCTACAGATCTCCCATTCCAATACGCAAGCTGAGAAGTCGCCCAATTACTGGGTTTTATTTTTGCATGTATGTACACGTCAATCAGTCTTTCCAATGTTTTCAACAGAAAGGATGATAGAGTTATAGGCCTTAGTTCCTTTGGATAGGCCTGTGAATTCTTCCCCGTTTTCGGGATAAAAAACACCCTAACCTCCGTTCATTTCCTAGGAATATAATTCAGCTTGAAACACCTCCTGAAGATCACCTCCAGCCATGGGAGAATGCTCGACGAGTGTTTTTGCAATTCCACTGGAATGATACCATCCGAGCTTGCCGATTTTTAGGATCTAGAGCCATTTAGTGCCCATAGGATCCGGTTTTTGCATACGATTTCCTCTGGGCACCCCGATGATAATTTTTCCCTATTCCTACCAAGGTCCGTCGACATATGCACACTACCTGGGAAATAGGTTTCCAACAGGAGCGCCAATGATTTCCCACTAGACGTTGTTCACAGCCCATCTGGTTTAATTAAGTAACTAGGGCTCGTTGGGCTCGTAAATAAGATTTTCTTAAGGCACGAGGTCTCCGAACCATCTTCCATTTTATCACAGAATAGTCTCCAAGACCTCCTCTGTGCATTCCCTAATTTTTTTTTGTACTTTTTAAGGTTCTCCTTATCTTTGCATAATGGAGGGTGGCGAAGAAACTGTCCTTTTCGGACCATCGGTGCGTGAGGTTTACTAGTGGCATCTGTTACCCGGAAAGCCTTCAGGAATCTTAGATGGACTAACTGGAACAAATGCAAAGAAGTCCCAATCCTGAGCTTCTCTAGAGCTTTTTGCTCTGTTGAATGCTTTCCTACACCCTATACGAAGGATTCTCAAATCCCTGGACCACCATACCGGTTTCTGCTTCCCCATAGGTATTTTCTTGGGGCAAGCAATGCCTAAGGACAAGTTACAGGCGCTTGTGATTTCCTCCACCAGGAAATCTAGCTCCTTATCTGTGGCTGGGGGCTTCGGAGCATCAGTCGGTAAGAGTCGTACTAACACTTCCCCGTATTTGTTCCAGTTAGTCCATCTAAGATTCCTGAAGGCTTTCCGGGTAACAGATGCCACTAGTAAACCTCACGCACCGATGGTCCGAAAAGGACAGTTTCTTCGCCACCCTCCATTATTTGACCATATGTTTAATGGAGTCTGATGCAAAGATAACTTCTTGCCTGTTACTGATAATAAAAGTGGGCTCCTGCCCCACATAACACACTACAAAGTTAGTCCCCAATAAGTAATCAAATAAGTACGCACCCCTATCATTAATGTCGGTAGGATTCCTGAAGGCTTTCCGGATAACTTGGGGAAACTGATACTTCGAGTATCAGTTTCCCCAGGTTATCCGGTGGAAAATTCTTTGCTCGGTCCATGTAGGCTGAAACCAGCCAAAATATGCAGCCTCCCGTCTCCAGGCTGACAGTCGTTACGTCACCACTACTATATTGTGGAAGAAGAAAAGCATTCAAGTTATTTTTAGCGAGAATGCAAGATCTGATCTTATCGAACCTAGAAGAGTATAAAATGTTATACCCTTTTAAACCGAGGCCACATATCTTGTTTTTACTAATTCAGGGTTCTTGGACTAGAATTATATCCTCATCTGATTTGATCAGCTCCTCAGGGGTGGCAGCCGACTTGTCTAATATCCTCTGCGCCACGCGTCGGTTCCTTTACCACCGCCTTGTCTCAGGGACAACTTTTGCACCAGTCTCCGGCTTAGGTACCAAGGCCGCGTTTACCAAACCTACTATGAAGGTAGCTTACCCTTTACGGTCCAAGCTCCTTTTTACTACAGCAGGTCCTCGGCTTCTACTGATACCCGGCACCGCCACCTGCAAGACCCTTATTCTTTCGTTGGTGACCGCACCTTTAAGGTTTGATGCACAACGATATGATGATGAAATCAGGTCAATAAAGAAAAATGAAGAATATGTATACAAATTGCTGAGAGGACAAATTACCATAAATGAATCAACAGTGAATATTATAAAAAAGTACTGGATAGCAGTAAATAACCAACTAAAAGAAATAGATAGACAAACAATGTCAATACTCGACCTAGTAAAAAGGAATGAGGACGAAAGTTTGGCTGTACCAAGGTTTCTCGCTCTATGGATACATATGTCAATCGAAATTACGACTTTTATATCAAGACAACAACAACTAATCGATGTTATTACCGACATTCACCATAGTAAAATAAACAAATGTTTGTTCTAAAACCTGATCAACTCAAGACAGAACTGCAAAAATTACAAGAAATAATTCCAGCTGATGCAACCATATATGGAAAAAACAATATGATAACATTATACCAAATGATGACGGCAAAGGTTGGACAAGCAAACAACGCATTAATTTTTGAACTGAAAATGCCGTTACTTAACAATAAGATATATCAAATCATCAAAACGATTGCTATCCCAACCAAACACAAGGACATGTATGCATACATAAAACCAACAAGTGAACTATTTCTGACAAGTTTAAATAGGGAAACCTATACTATTCCACGTCAGAAGACGAACTTTCTGATTGCAAATCCATAATGGGTACAAAAATCCGGGCACATGGATTTTTATATCTGAAAGGGATCATACTATAAATATACCCAACTAACAAATTAGGTCGAATATAGGTAGATTTTAGCTTAAAAACAGTCTTTGAAGACGAAAAACACTAACCAAATAGGTGTAAATTTACATCGAATCAACGTCGAATCAACTTAATTGGAGAATTTTTCGACGTCGATTCGACGTAAAATTATACCTAAAGCATGCTATTTAGGTAAATATTAACTTGCCCATTCTACCTATTTTTGGTTAGTTCTACGTCAATTCGACGTAAAATATAAGTTGTTTTCTCCTAATGTTCTACACATTGAAAAAAATAATGAAACATATTGCCAAATTTTAAAACAATTTTTATAAAAAGTAAAACATCTTATTTTATTTTAATTTAAATGTAAAACACAAATGACAAATAATATTCAGAGAAAATAATATTTTAATGCACGAAATTAAGTACTGTGTAACTATAAAACATAATGCCGTTTGAATTTTTTCGATTAAACCCACTTTCTGCCTCGAAAAATTGAAATGTTCCTTAAAAATAATTTATATTAAAATTGTTTTTATATATAATTATCAGAAAAAAAAAATTTTTTTTTTATTATTTCGGTAGTCAAATACGGTTCTTCACCATTATTAAAAAAATGCATATAGCGGATTTCTAAAAATTGTGGTTATTGTCCATAATTACTAATTTATTCTACCTTAACGACGAAGTGTCCTTTGGTTTTAAACGATATTACTTAATTTAAGTCTATTTATTAATACTTTTAGGTCGATTTCAAATTGCGTTTTTTAATTCTATTTCTACCTATTTAAGTGAAATTTTACCAAACAAGTCAGAAAAAAATAAATACGAAAGAGTGTGAATAAATTTACAATATTTGTATTGTCATTGTTTAACCATGGAGAAAGAAGGTGGACATAGTTATTTTTCGGTCGTAGAAATATTAAAAAAGAGAGGTGCGCGTATAATTAAAGAGTATAGTATAGCACCACACAAATGGGTAATGAATGGATGGTTATACTGGCCAAATAGTGGTTTAAATTCGTTACAACATGACGCCAGCAGTGAACCGGCTCTTGAAGAGTGGACTAAAAGTCGATGTGTCGTTAAACAATCTAACATACCCACATTCGATGAGGGGTTACTATACGAAGAATATTACAGTACAACGAATACTGAGGATGAAGCAAAGTGAGTACATTAATATTCAGTTCTAATAAATTCAAGTATCAGTAATGTTTTTATTCTACTACGTTTAATAGTGTCATCAGTTCGGTACAAAAAAAATAGTACAGCAATTTGATCAAGGAGCATCAAAAGACTACAACTCCTATTTTGAAGAAGTTATATCACCAGTTAATGGTACAACAGAAGATAATAATAACTTCTTTAGTGAAAATGAAAACCAACAACAAAATTTCCAGGAGATACCAGAGCAACTAAATGAGGTGATAGTTGTTAGTGATACTTGTTTTATAAGTAATCCTCCCTGTTCCGAAAGTAAATATTTTAAGCTTAAATATTGTTATTATAACTAAATTCTAAATAATTAATTTTCGTTAAAGAATGTAATAAACGGTATGATTTGCTGTGTGAAAAAATTGGACAACTACGAAGTCAGATGGTGCCGCTGTGTGTTATATTAGAAAGAATAGAAGCTTTTTTATCGAAACTTGGTGAGCCCAAGAATAGTGAAAAATTAGACAAAATTGGCAATGGTGACGAAATAATGGCAAACCAATTTAAATTTCCAATAACTACGGTCGACGAATTAAAAAATTGGAATAAACACATAGAGTCCAGTCCTCAATACAAAACCCATATTATTAATTATTTTTCGGGAATTTGTGGAACTGATGGTTTGCAACGAGGAGATAAACTCGGAGTAAAATTGGTATCTAATATTATTATTACAAAATATCTTCTGACCTTAACGTCATGGACAGGAATTTCTCGTTCTGCAAAGTGTGACCAAAAGTTTCCCTTTTGCAGCTTGGAATCGGTAATTGATGTAGTCAGCACAGTGCTAATAAAAGTGGACAATCGCTGGTCAAAAACAGAAACAGAAAAGTTATTTCGGGAGAAGCTCTTGAAACATTCTAATAAGCGAAACACAGCAGATTTAAAAAAAAAAAAGAACCAAAAATAGTGCCTGAAGGGACAACGAGAAGAAATAGTGTCAAAAACCCAGTTGTGGATCCACCGATAGTTGCTAATACTGAGACTGATGCAGAAAGTAGTTATAAATGTGATAACGATATTTAAAAGCAATATGTTATTTATATGTTTTTGTGATTTATTTTTAATATATTTTTATTTTATTTTTTAAAACTGAACTGAAATTGTGCTTTTGTTTAATGAATAAAATATATTTGTTTTAATTTTTAATTCAACATTTAATTTTTACATCGATAGTATGAAGCAATGGAAAGAAAATTAGGTTGTTATGATACTTTAAACAAAACAATTTACATTTAATTTCATTAGTGTTGTACAACTTCATATTGCCGTATATTTCTTTACATGAGTATATATTCAAGTTTGTTGAATCAAACGGTTCCTTAAAGAAACTATATTTGGTTTTAATGGCAGCGCCATAAATGTGTAACTTCTTTTTGAAATAGGTTGCGTTTTTCATGGAAACTATATCTCGCTGTTTTGTTAGAAACCATTTATTTTTTGCATTTGCGGCCAGCATTTCATATTCTCCAATGCTAATTTTTTTGTACACATTTTTACAGTCAGGGTCTTCATGAATTATATCAATTTCAT
This sequence comes from Tipula confusa, assembly GCA_963556175.1. NCBI lineage: Eukaryota > Metazoa > Arthropoda > Insecta > Diptera > Tipulidae > Tipula > Tipula confusa. Next base: position 61,998 of record CAUVYK010000237.1, read on the forward strand.
CTTTACAACAGATTTCTATAAACTAACTTGATAAATTAACGTTATTGTTGATTTTAGATAATTCTATAATTCGCATTGCAATTTGATGTAAAGGCTTTCTACCGCTACGAACTAGAGACTTGAGGTGACCGAGAAAGTTTTCGAATGGATAAGAGGTAATTTCCGGTAATGGTCCGAAATTCTTTACATCAGCAATTACGTGACACAAGTTATGAATGTTGCTGCTAACTGAATCAATTCCATACAGCTCAATAAATGTTTGTAAATAATCATTTAGAAGCACTTCGGCTAGTTGAATATATTTTAAATATTCATGACAAGATAGAATTGTCACAGCACATGACAATATCAGAAAATGACTATACGTTTCTACAGGAAGAATATCTTTTAGAACCACGGGACCAAGATAAAGCAGCAAATTTCGGTACTCGCAATCTTTCCAGTACTTTACACATTTTAAAACTCTAATAGCACGGTTAATTTCTATTGGTTTCGTATTATTACAATCTTCTAAATGGCTTGACAACATGATTTTTTCGGGCGGTGACAGTTTTTTCGAAAATTGTAACTGCCATTGCACCAACCGAACAAGCACCTCCTCATGACACCTAATAATAAAACAAAATACAATATATGCTGTCTTCTTTGCAGCTTAATTTTTAAATACATACCTAAATCAAATAAATGGAAGGAGTCAGAAACAACAAAGGTTTTTACTAGATCTACTTCTATTGGCAATTTTGCTAACGGTGTAGTTTCTCTGTGGTGATCTTCATCAATTCCATTTCTAAAGCTCTCATTAGTTCTGAGCCTACAGTTAAAAAATGGATAACTCATGTGGCGGCCACCAGGGCCCTGTTTGGCCCCTATCCCAAACACCTTCAACAGTGCATTTTATACAAGCGCCGTTCTCAGAATTGGCACCAACAACACCTAAGAATACAAAATACAATCATTAAAGTGTTAAATATCACAGAAAGGTTCAAATTTTTCATTCTTACCTTTAAGGAAACATCGAGCTGGGGTATCGCAAACAAAACAATTTACTGTTACATTTATTTTGTGACCATTTATATAAATTCCAGATACTAACATTTTATTCAGTTCTTCAATAAATGGCTCAAGATACGCTTCTATAATTCATACAGCGAACTTTTAAAAGGCGATATTCCATCGGAATTTATAATCAGGGAAATCGTCACCGATTCATTAATATTGGATAAAACTGTTTCAATATTACACTTAATGCCATAATACCAATATTGCCCGCTTCCCATCTAGATAATGCCTACTTTCGTCGGAGTTTTTAATAGCGTTCGACTACTGCTTGGAAGGTCTGGATGTCCATGATCTTTTAATATTTTTAGTAAATCACTAACAGATGAATGAGTACATTTGTTTAATAAAGCCCAATGCATTAGCTTTTGTTGAAAATTAATTTTTTCGGAAATGCACTTCTTTTCTAATTTACTAAAATTATCTTCATCTTCATCAAAAATATGGTCGTCAATTTCTTCGGTAACAAAAATGTTTTTTGCGCAACTGTCATCATAAATGGCCGATTCTGAATCTGAAGCCGCTTCAACTGAGGTTGAAAATGTTGTCAAATTTAGAGATGATAATTCTTGGGTCGAGTTTTCATGCGTTGCTTGTCCTGTAAGTGCTCCATTTGTTGATGGGACAGTTAAATTGACGGATTATAAATAATTTGAAGGACTGAGAGAAATAAAAGCATATGTTTTTTTATTTTTATCTTTATAACACTTCATTTTTCTAAAATAACTAGAAGTATAACGATAAGGTTTTTTATTCGTCGTTGATTTATGCATTTTTTTTAACCTTTCACTTTAAAAACCCGAATATGTATTAAATAACTATCAAAAAACGACAAAAGCTAATGATGATGTAATAAAATCAATATCTCTTAGTTTGGTAGATATTTACCTATTTTTGACTATAAAGAAAAGTGTGCTGGAACCTTTTCGGAAATTCGTCTTTAAAGGGAAATTTTCAGGTGATTTACGTCTTTATAGTCAATCCGTAAAATTAAATTTCTACTGTAATATTTCTTTAAAGAAATTTTAACCTTAAAGTAGATAAAAGGGGAAAACATAGAAAAAATTCCTTACTTTTCGTTTTTAAAGTATAGTCGTTTTCATGGTTGAAAATTGGTGGAATGTAGTTAACGAAATTTCTCAAGTTTATGATGTTATTTCGACTTAAAAGTTTTAGTTACTGTAAAGTTGATAATAAGTAGACAAAGAGGAATATTTTCCTTATTTTAAACCCTATTTTCTACTCCAAATTCTTTCCGACTTTAAACACGATTCTTTGGCGTAAATTAGGTCTAATAATCTTAATATTAGACTATATAGTAAAAACCTAGACAAGGTAGAAAATCGCTTGATAGTTTTCGTAAAAGTCCCCTAAATTTCTACCAACTGGGAAAAATTGGTTGATAGTTTAAAAATAGGTCAAAAATATCGTATTATATACCAAAATAGCACAAATATCACCAGACGATGGAATAAACTGCCTAAATTGTTAGTTGGGTAATTTGTAATAAGGAAGTTACAACCACAACTATAAGCGGGACGGGAATTATAACCGCACACAAGGCTTGCACAATTACTGATGGGATGACAACTATACAGACCATCCAAAACTTTAACACACGAATGGAGACATTCTATCAACAAACGAAAAATCTTAGCAGCCTGCTCATTCAAGCAAAAAATGAAACACAACCGACCACCCACAGTACGATTGTGACCCATAATGAATTCAACAACATTCTCATGGACTTGAACCAACTACCAACCAATATTGCACGTCTATAGACTACCAAATGAAGATCAACAACTTAATGCCCATGGGCTCTTTACTGTAATTACGGGATTAATCATTGCATATTATTGCAAATCCAGGAAAACATCCTGTAGAACAAACGTTACCAGTTCATCTTCACATCCACAGCCATTGCCACGTCGGTTTTATCCACCATAGCCCCCAGCAGTGGTAAGCGGACAACAGTCCAATATCGAAAGCTATATCAAGTGTAACCACTGATATAACACAGGTAATAGTTATTTTCTACCTCATCAATATCCAACTGGGCCTCCGCATCGACAGCAAACATTTAATCCTTTATGCGTACAAAGTTTTGGCAATGCTCTTTAAATTTTTCTAGCCTTGTATGCATCTCGTCGTAGGGTTATAGCTTCGTTATTTGACCTTTAAGATCTGATTGTCGTTTTACTAAATCGCTCGCGGTTTTCTGGTTGTGAATGTGGAGATTTTCATACGACGTACGAAATGTGGTGGTTTTGTAGATAAAATGAACGAAATTATACTCATGGTTAGCGTCTATTAATTATAAGCCATCCACGTGGCGATGATGTGGTATGTATTCTTCCATGCGGTCCAAATTTGGTAATAAATTAACTGGATCCGGGTCAAAGGACCAATGCTCGATATCTTTTATTAAGACGACCTTTGTTGTTGGTGTATTAACGTGTACCAAGTATACAAAAATATGGGTTGAAGTCGACGCTATCTCGAACAATACAATTTTAGTTGAGAATGAAGAATGACCTAAATTATTCACTATAAATTATAAACGTTTGTAGTTTTTAATTTTTATGTTATTCCTGGTAAATTAGTCAACTTTTTTTGGATAAACATTGTCGTCTGGTGTAGAGCAACCAAATATTTAGATATTTGGTGCATTTTCAGATCAAAACTGAGCAGTGCTGCACACCTCACAAATTTAAATAACTGTAAGTGTTGTACTGGTTTATTTATGTATTGTTGTTACGGTTTCACCACTAAACAATAAAAATTGTTTGACGTAAGCACGAAAATGTCCTTTAAAAATTAGTCATAATACCTATATAATGTCTTTCGAAACTATTACGCATTACACATTATTCCAAAATGTTTTCTAATTTTAAATTTTGCGAAGGTTATTTTCATCTTACAATGCTGTTAAACCGAACAATAGTACTATATATATATATTTAGTGTATTTGTTTTTGTAAAATTAAAAATAATTCTTACATAATTTTCCATTTATACAACTCTCTAAAAGGAAAAATGCACATAAAATAAATTTTTTATGTCGGCCACATCAAACCTATATGCGGAAAGAAAATGAAAATAAAATGGAAATAAAATTTTAGTAATAATAAGCAATATAATCTAAATTACCCTAATAATGAGGAAAATTAATTTAATTTATGCAATTTCTCAAAAAACTTGTTTGGATACGTTTAATTGTTAGCAAATAAATTTTAACAAAAACCGTTAATCAAACCGTATTTTGAAGTACAGATTGATTTAGTAACTATGTTTTTCATGATGTGCTAAATGTTAATCAGATCGAATTATATTCGACGTGTATTTTAACCGTTAAATGAACACCCACAATGTTTACAAAAATTAAATACATAAATTATATAGATCCCGTTAATGGTTATAATACTAATTTACAAATTTATTTTTATTTTGTTTTATGTTTATGAAAACGGTTTGTAGTAAAATAAAAATTAGGTTAACAGTAAATACAATATTAATTTTTTTTTGAGATATTGCAATTAATGAACAAAAGTGTTGCATGGCTAAATAAACGAGTGATTACTCACCAACGGTTTGATTTAAAGCCTGTTTCTAAAAGCTACCTGTTGTTCTGGAACTTAATGGTTTGCTGAAGGCATATTTGAGATGGGCGTGGAAGTGAAAATAGGTTTATTGGGATGTCTATCGTATTTATTCTCTTGACATGTAACGCAGCGCTTGAAGAGTAGTTGGCTTTTCATCATCGAGAAGTAATAATTTTCGATTCTTTTGAGCGTTACAACGTGCTCGTTGATGGTCAGACAATATTTTTTTCTTCTTGTTGGTTTTTATCTGTAACATCTTGTACCATTCTTTGAGAGATAACGTTTTAAAAAATGGATATGTAATATCTGAACTAGTTTGGCAACGGATTTATTATTTGGTACGAGCTTTTTTCACCCACATTTAGAATAATTGATTGCAGAATACTTGGTTGCGGAATCAGTTCATGCGAAGAACTTGTGTCGCTATGTTATGTTGCTGACATTACATTTACTCGAAAAGAGATTGATATTCTTGACAAGGCGTTTGCTACTATTTTTGTTTTTCCCGGTTGATATTTTAGCTCATAGTTGTACTGTTCTAGAATTAATATTTTTGTTGCTTAACGCGTACGTCAATGGTTGGTGGTCTGTAAAGATCCTCACCTTCTTTATTCATAAAAAAAAATTCACAGAAAAGTCAAGGCCCAAATTATTTCAAATTATCTCGTTTCTAGAGATCTGCTTCTTCTATTATTATTATATTATTGTGTAAAATCTGTTTTCACTTAAGCTTACCAGAATGTCATTGATCTCCGGTATCGGATACCAGTCTGAGGTTGTAACCGACTTTAATTTTTAGTAGTCGATCTCCATTCTGTATTGTTTCTCCCGATGCGTCTTTTTTCTTTGGTACAATCCATAATGGGGAGTTGTATGGAGATTTAGATGGTCCTATCAGTGTGTATTGTGGGTTTTCAGACCATCGTTGCCGATTATGCCGTCAAACGATTTTAAGGTGGGCAATATAAAAATTTTTAATTTTCTTCTGGATCGAATAGATTCAGTAATCCATGGTGTGTGATCTTAATGCTATATCTGCCACCGAGTTTGCCATGATAGGCTTTTCGTTAGGTATGGGATTGCGTATTTATTGTTTTTGTACATAGTTTTTGTTAGATCCGGTGTCTACTAAAAATTTAAAAGTCATTCCAGTCTATTGATTAATGACATCAGCAGATAACGTATAATCTCAGATAAACTTGATTGACCAATGCTTTTGTATGGAGCCTTTGATCAAAATTATTGCAAGAGCTAACCATCCGAGTGGATCAAATATTTGATTGCTGGCTATGTACATTTTAAAATAATCAAAATGTAGGAATAGTTTCACAAAATTTTTAAATAACCATCAAAAAATTACGGCTACTATTGATTGTTGAGATAATACCAGCCGTTCACTAATTTTTAACAAAACTTCAAAATTAAGATTGTTAATTGATACGAGAGCAGACGATTCCGCTAAAATCTTGCAAGGTTCACTATCAGCAGTGGTCTGCAAATTATTTGCAGCAAATGGTTTTCTAGTATAAACTTTCGGCACTAAAATTTTAAAATTAAATTTTGGACTTCGACGCGTATTTAGATGGGAATTCGTAATTGCAAACGTATCATTAGTAGACATTCAAGAACTAAGGATTTTAGACTCATTAACTTCTTAAATGTCAAGGGTATGATTTCAAACGAACTATATCCTGGATTATAATTTATAGACAAATCGTCACGCTACATAATGGTCTCAAAACAGGGTATATGTCGACCCAGTAACAGTGGTTGGTCCAGTGTATTACATTTATTGATGAAGAAAAATTGAACCTGGTGACCTTATGGTGATTACCGATCATTTAATAATATTACTATTTCAGATATATATCCAATTCCACACCTTCAAGATTTATCATTCAAACTTAAAGGTTGTAACATTTTTTCGCCTTAAGACCTTGTACCATCAAATTTCTATTGAACCGACGGACATACCTAAGACAGCAATTACTGACATTTGGACTTCGTAATGCTGCACAGACTTTTCAACGTCTAGTGAATTCAATACTTTTAGGCTTAAATTTCTGACGAACATTTAGACCATCCCAAAATTAATTTTCAAAAATTTTGGGAGCATGTACTTGATATTAACACATACAAATGCGTATTCGCGAAAACAGAAAATCAATATCTAGGACTCACCATCACTGGGCAAAGTATTCTTCCAAATCAAAACTCTACTTCTAAAAATTCAAAAATAATGGCCCAAAATTGTATACCATGTCAATACCATATTATGTTGTATACCATGAAATCTAAAATTTCAGGGCACACTCAATCTCCTCTCGGTACTTTTAAAGTTAAATCACAACGTTTCTTATAATTACATCTTGACGTCATTGGTTCTCTTTCAATTTCCGGAAATAACCGATATTGTGTAACGTTAATTTTCACGTTGAGCTGAGGTGATTCCAGTGCAAGAAATAACTGCTGCCACAGTCGCATTTGTAATTTTCTCAACATGGATAGGCAGATTCGGAGTACCAGACTTTATTGTTATCAATTGTGCGGCATCCAATGGAAAAATCTAGAGAGTTTTGAAATTTAATTAGGCTTTCGAGCATCGTTCTGTGAATGCTCACAAGTTATATAAATAGACGACCACCAACTCTCAGTAACCCTGCTGTATCTATAAGGGAGCTAAAGATAACAACTTTGAATTATTTTTTACCATTGTATATCTTTGTAGCTCGGTGATGTCTTCACTGAATGTATTGCCTTGTACCACTTTGCATTACCATTGATGCAAATATAATAGTTTACATGGTAATACTTCTCTGGACCCATGATCTGCAAGATTATCAGCAGATTTCACATAGTTTCATTGTAAATAACAGCGATTTTTCGCTTCAATAGGCGAAACCTTTCACTTGCTTCGGCGAAATCATGTATGATAGATGGTAGATGGTAGATGGTAGATGGTAGATGGTAGATGGTAGATGGTAGATGGTAGATGGTAGATGGTAGATGGTAGATGGTAGATGGTAGATGGTAGATGGTAGATGGTAGATGGTAGATGGTATAGATGGTAGATGGTGTAGATGGTGTAGATGGTGTAGATGGTGTAGATGGTGTAGATGGTGTAGATGGTGTAGATGGTGTAGATAATGTAGATGGTGTAGATGGTGTAGATGGTGTAGATGGTGTAGATGGTGTAGATGGTGTAGATGGTGTAGATGGTGTAGATGGTGTAGATGGTGTAGATGGTGTAGATGGTGTAGATGGTATAGATGGTGTAGATGGTGTAGATGGTGTAGATGGTGTAGATGGTGTAGATGGTGTAGATGGTGTAGATGGTGTAGATGGTGTAGATGGTGTAGATGGTGTAGATGGTGTAGATGGTGTAGATGGTGTAGATGGTGTAGATGGTGTAGATGGTGTAAATGGTGGAGATGGTGTAGATGGTGTAGATGGTGTAGATGGTGTAGATGGTGTAGATGGTGTAGATGGTGTAGATGGTGTAGATGGTGTAGATGGTGTAGATGGTGAAGATGGTGTAGAAGGTGTAGATGGTGTAGATGGTGTAGATGGTGTAGATGGTGTAGATGGTGTAGATGGTGTAGATGGTGTAGATGGTGTAGATGGTGTAGATGGTGTAGATGGTGTAGATGGTGTAGATGGTGTATATGGTGAAGATGGTGAAGATGGTGTATATGGTGAAGATGGTGTAGATGGTGTAGATGGTGTAGATGGTGTAGATGGTGTAGATGGTGTAGATGGTGTAGATGGTGTAGATGGTGTAGATGGTGTAGATGGTGTAGATGGTGTAGATGGTGTAGATGGTGTAGATGGTGTAGATGGTGTAGATGGTGTAGATGGTGTTGATGGTGTAGATGGTGTAGATGGTGTAGATGGTGTAGATGGTATAGATGGTGTAGATGGTAGATGGTAGATGGTAGATGGTAGATGGTAGATGGTAGATGGTAGATGGTAGATGGTAGATGGTAGATGGTAGATGATAGATGGTAGATGGTAGATGGTAGATGGTAGATGGTAGATGGTAGATGGTAGATGGTAGATGGTAGATGGTAGATGGTAGATGGTAGATGGTAGATAGTAGATGGTAGATGGTAGATGGTAGATGGTAGATGGTAGATGGTAGATGGTAGATGGTAGATGGTAGATGGTAGATGGTAGATGGTAGATGGTAGATGGTAGATGGTAGATGGTAGATGGTAGATGGAAGATGGTAGATGGTAGATGGTAGATGGTAGATGGTAGATGGTAGATGGTAGATGGTAGATGGTAGATGGTAGATGGTAGATGGTAGATGGTAGATGGTAGATGGTAGATGGTAGATGGTAGATGGTAGATGGTAGATGGTAGATGGTAGATGGTAGATGGTAGATGGTAGATGGGAGATGGTAGATGGTAGATGGTAGATGGTAGATGGTAGATGGTAGATGGTAGATAGTAGATGGTAGATGGTAGATGGTAGATGGTAGATGGTACATGGTAGATGGTAGATGGTAGATGGTAGATGGTAGATGGTAGATGGTAGATGGTAGATGGTAGATGGTAGATGGTAGATGGTAGATGGTAGATGGTAGATGGTAGATGGTAGATGGTAGATGGTAGATGGTAGATGGTAGATGGTAGATGGTAGATGGTAGATGGTAGATGGTAGATGGTAGATGGTAGATGGTAGATGGTAGATGGTAGATGGTAGATGGTAGATGGTAGATGGTAGATGGTAGATGGTAGATGGTAGATGGTAGATGGTAGATGGTAGATGGTAGATGGTAGATGGTAGATGGTAGATGGTAGATGGTAGATGGTAGATGGTAGATGGTAGATGGTATAGATGGTAGATGGTGTAGATGGTGTAGATGGTGTAGATGGTGTAGATGGTGTAGATGGTGTAGATGGTGTAGATAATGTAGATGGTGTAGATGGTGTAGATGGTGTAGATGGTGTAGATGGTGTAGATGGTGTAGATGGTGTAGATGGTGTAGATGGTGTAGATGGTGTAGATGGTGTACATGGTATAGATGGTGTAGATGGTGTAGATGGTGTAGATGGTGTAGATGGTGTAGATGGTGTAGATGGTGTAGATGGTGTAGATGGTGTAGATGGTGTAGATGGTGTAGATGGTGTAGATGGTGTAGATGGTGTAAATGGTGGAGATGGTGTAGATGGTGTAGATGGTGTAGATGGTGAAGATGGTGTAGATGGTGTAGATGGTGTAGATGGTGTAGATGGTGTAGATGGTGAAGATGGTGTAGATGGTGTAGATGGTGTAGATGGTGTAGATGGTGTAGATGGTGTAGATGGTGTAGATGGTGTAGATGGTGTAGATGGTGTAGATGGTGTAGATGGTGTAGATGGTGTAGATGGTGTATATGGTGAAGATGGTGAAGATGGTGTATATGGTGAAGATGGTGTAGATGGTGTAGATGGTGTAGATGGTGTAGATGGTGTAGATGGTGTAGATGGTGTAGATGGTGTAGATGGTGTAGATGGTGTAGATGGTGTAGATGGTGTAGATGGTGTAGATGGTGTAGATGGTGTAGATGGTGTAGATGGTGTTGATGGTGTAGATGGTGTAGATGGTGTAGATGGTATAGATGGTGTAGATGGTATAGATGGTAGATGGTAGATGGTAGATGGTAGATGGTAGATGGTAGATGATAGATGGAAGATGGTAGATGGTAGATGGTAGATGGTAGATGGTAGATGGTAGATGGTAGATGGTAGATGGTAGATGGTAGATGGTAGATGGTAGATGGTAGATGGTAGATGGTAGATGGTAGATGGTAGATGGTAGATGGTAGATGGTAGATGGTAGATGGTAGATGGTAGATGGTAGATGGTAGATGGTAGATGGTAGATGGTAGATGGTAGATGGTAGATGGTAGATGGTAGATGGAAGATGGTAGATGGTAGATGGTAGATGGTAGATGGTAGATGGTAGATGGTAGATGGTAGATGGTAGATGGTAGATGGTAGATGGTAGATGGTAGATGGTAGATGGTAGATGGTAGATGGTAGATGGTAGATGGTAGATGGTAGATGGTAGATGGTAGATGGTAGATGGTAGATGGTAGATGGTAGATGGTAGATGGTAGATGGTAGATGGTAGATGGTAGATGGTAGATAGTAGATGGTAGATGGTAGATAGTAGATGGTAGATGGTAGATGGTAGATGGTAGATGGTAGATGGTAGATGGTAGATGGTAGATGGTAGATGGTAGATGGTAGATGGTAGATGGTAGATGGTAGATGGTAGATGGTAGATGGTAGATGGTAGATGGTAGATGGTAGATGGTAGATGGTAGATGGTAGATGGTAGATGGTAGATGGTAGATGGTAGATGGTAGATGGTAGATGGTAGATGGTAGATGGTAGATGGTAGATGGTAGATGGTAGATGGTAGATGGTAGATGGTAGATGGTAGATGGTAGATGGTAGATGGTAGATGGTAGATGGTAGATGGTAGATGGTAGATGGTAGATGGTAGATGGTAGATGGTAGATGGTAGATGGTAGATGGTAGATGGTAGATGGTAGATGGTAGATGGTAGATGGTAGATGGTAGATGGTAGATGGTAGATGGTAGATGGTAGATGGTAGATGGTAGATGGTAGATGGTAGATGGTAGATGGTAGATGATAGATGGTAGATGGGAGATGGTAGATAGTAGATGGTAGATGGTAGATGGTAGATGGTAGATGGTAGATGGTAGATGGTAGATGGTAGATAGTAGATGGTGAATGGTAGATGGTAGATGGTAGATGGTAGATGGTAGATGGTAGATGGTAGATGGTAGATGGTAGATGGTAGATGGTAGATGGTAGATGGTAGATGGTAGATGGTAGATGGTAGATGGTAGATGGTAGATGGTAGATGGTAGATGGTAGATGGTAGATGGTAGATGGTAGATGGTAGATGGTAGATGGTAGATGGTAGATGGTAGATGGTAGATGGTAGATGGTAGATGGTAGATGGTAGATGGTAGATGGTAGATGATAGATGGTAGATGATAGATGGTAGATGGTAGATGGTAGATGGTAGATGGTAGATGGTAGATGGTAGATGGTAGATGGTAGATGGTAGATGGTAGATGGTAGATGGTAGATGGTAGATGGTAGATGGTAGATGGTAGATGGTAGATGGTAGATGGTAGATGGTAGATGGTAGATGGTAGATGGTAGATGGTAGATGGTAGATGGTAGATGGTAGATGGTAGATGGTAGATGGTAGATGGTAGATGGTAGATGGTAGATGGTAGATGGTAGATGGTAGATGGTAGATGGTAGATGGTAGATGGTAGATGGTAGATGGTAGATGGTAGATGGTAGATGGTAGATGGTAGATGGTAGATGGTAGATGGTAGATGGTAGATGGTAGATGGTAGATGGTAGATGGTAGATGGTAGATGGTAGATGGTAGATGGTAGATGGTAGATGGTAGATGGTAGATGGTAGATGGTAGATGGTAGATGGTAGATGGTAGATGGTAGATGGTAGATGGTAGATGGTAGATGGTAGATGGTAGATGGTAGATGGTAGATGGTAGATGGTAGATGGTAGATGGTAGATGGTAGATGGTAGATGGTAGATGGTAGATGGTAGATGGTAGATGGTAGATGGTAGATGGTAGATGGTAGATGGTAGATGGTAGATGGTAGATGGTAGATGGTAGATGGTAGATGGTAGATGGTAGATGGTAGATGGTAGATGGTAGATGGTAGATGGTAGATGGTAGATGGTAGATGGTAGATGGTAGATGGTAGATGGTAGATGGTAGACGGTAGATGATAGATGGTAGATGATAGATGGTAGATGGTAGATGGTAGATGGTAGATGGTAGATGGTAGATGGTAGATGGTAGATGGTAGATGGTAGATGGTAGATGGTAGATGGTAGATGGTAGATGGTAGATGGTAGATGGTAGATGGTAGATGGTAGATGGTAGATGGTAGATGGTAGATGGTAGATGGTAGATGGTAGATGGTAGATGGTAGATGGTAGATGGTAGATGGTAGATGGTAGATGGTAGATGGTAGATGGTAGATGGTAGATGGTAGATGGTAGATGGTAGATGGTAGATGGTAGATGGTAGATGGTAGATGGTAGATGGTAGATGGTAGATGGTAGATGGTAGATGGTAGATGGTAGATGGTAGATGGTAGATGGTAGATGGTAGATGGTAGATGGTAGATGGTAGATGGTAGATGGTAGATGGTAGATGGTAGATGGTAGATGGTAGATGGTAGATGGTAGATGGTAGATGGTAGATGGTAGATGGTAGATGGTAGATGGTAGATGGTAGATGGTAGATGGTAGATGGTAGATGGTAGATGGTAGATGGTAGATGGTAGATGGTAGATGGTAGATGGTAGATGGTAGATGGTAGATGGTAGATGGTAGATGGTAGATGGTAGATGGTAGATGGTAGATGGTTTATGGTATAAAGTAGATGGTAGATGGTAGATGGTAGATGGTAGATGGTAGATGGTAGATGGTAGATGGTAGATGGTAGATGGTAGATGGTAGATGGTAGATGGTAGATGGTAGATGGTAGATGGTAGATGGTAGATGGTAGATGGTAGATGGTAGATGGTAGATGGTAGATGGTAGATGGTAGATGGTAGATGGTAGATGGTAGATGCTAGATGGTAGATGGTAGATGGTAGATGATAGATGGTAGATGGTAGTTGGTAGATGGTAGATGGTAGATGGTAGATGGTAGATGGTAGATGGTAAATGGTAGATGGTAGATGGTAGATGGTAGATGGTAGATGGTAGATCGTAGATGGTAGATGGTAGATGGTAGATGGTAGATGGTAGATGGTAGATGGTAGATGGTAGATGGTAGATGGTAATTTGACTGGTAATTTACCAGTTTGACTGGTAATTTGATTAACTTATGCACCGCCCTTTTGAATTTGCAGGTTGCCGTTTTTATGGTAACTACTCGAATTAAATCATCACTGCCTTGATGGAATTCTACTATACGTCCTCTTGGCCATCTCCCTGGCTGTATGTTGTCTTCATTCAGTAAGACCAAATCTCCTACAGCTAAATATGGTTGTTTCGTATACCATTTATGACGTTGTTGTAGTGTAGTGAGATATTCGTTATACATTTTTTCCAGAAACCATTTACTCTCGATTGAACTTGCTTCCAACGTTTTACTGTCTTCTAAATTGGCTTCTGGTAGCGCATTTAGTTCGCCCATGGTTAAAAAATGTCCTGGAGTTATTACGAAGTTATTGATATCCTCATCACTCGCACATAACGGGTGTGAGTTTAAGATCCCTTCGATTTGGCACAACAAGGTTGACATATCCTCGAAGGTTAGACGAGTCTCCTACAGCATACGATTCAAGTGAAATTTCAGTGATTTCACAGCCGCTTCTACGAGCCCATTGAAATGTGGTGCCGCCGGTGGACTGAACTCCCACTGAATCCTATATTTAGCCAAGTAATCTGAGACGGTTTCATTGTGCTTCTTCGAATTAATCGTATCATGAACTTCCTTTGGTTGCCGTGCTGCCCCGAAAAAAAATTGCTCCCGTTATCCAATCTAATATATGTAGGCAAACCACGTCGTCCGATAAATCCCTTTAATGTCATGATGAAGGCATCCGTTGTCAGGTCCGAAACTGCTTCTAGGTGGACAACTTTTATCACCATATCTACAAAGGCACAAATGTAATCTTTCATTAATTTTGCACCGTGGCCGTGCTTAGTTAATAGGTTGATTGGTCCGGCATAGTCGATTGCAACCTTGGAAAATGGGTTTGCTGCGTTCACGCAAACCTTGGGAAGATTTCCCATCAACTGGCTGACATTCTTTTGTTTCTTGTCTTATGCAGACTATACATTTTCTTGACAAGTCTTTTGCTATGGATTTCACGCCAATCAACCAAAATTTGCCGTTAAACGTGACAGAAATCCAAATGGATCGAATATTTGCGCCGATTGTGAAATAAACAACCGTTTGGTAAGCTTACTGTGCTCTTTAATAGCAACATTGAATGAAAATGAATCATGCACCGGTTTCCAAATAACTCCTAGAATTTTTCTAGGGTAAGTACATCCTCGAGCAAAATTTCCGTTTGATCACTTTTATCTCTTTCTAAGATTTCTGAATAGGAAGATGCCATTTTCCGCAAATTGGATCCACGTGCTTGTGTATATGCTGAACACTCCTTTTAAGTGACATTGCCTCGTTAATCGTATTAGCTCCAGTGATCATGTCGTCAACATAAAAGTCCCGTAGTATGATCTCCGAAATTTCTAGATTCACTCGCCTAGTTTCTGCAATGCTGCTACCACTAAGTACGGCGCATAGGATATTCCATACGTCACTGTTTTGAGATGATAAATTTTAACTAGCTCTGAAGTACTAGAACGCCAGAGAATCTTATGGAACTTTCGGTCCGATGGTTTGATCCAAATTTGGGGGTACATTTTCTCAATGTCCGCCACGAATGGGATTGCGTGCTTTCATAATCAAATTAACGTTCACCATAAAGATGGTTGAATTGTTGGACCAATAAGCGGCGCATCGTTTAGAAACATTCTAGACTGTGAGGTCTGAACAGAGCCATTGAACACGACTCTAATTTTGCGCTGAAGTCCATCATCCTTGAAGACTGCGTGGTGTGGTAAAAATATTGCCTTACTCTTGCTCGTATTAAATCATCATTATCGTTAGCTAGCTCCTATGTCCTAAACCGACATATTCCTCCATGAATTTAACATATTCTTTACGAAGCATATCATTTACAGTCAGTTTGCGTTCAATTGATAAGAATCGTTTGTAAGCCACATTGTAACAATCGTTTGATAGTTCTACATTATCTCTAAACGGCAGAGATACCATAAAACGTCCATCGTCGCTAATTGCAAAAGTATTTTCGAAATGATTAACTGTCATTCTCTCCGTATCGGTAAGCGTCTGTTGTTTAGGAATAGACTCCGCCTCCCAAAATCTCTTCAATGTTGTATCCAGATCGCAATTCAAATGACAACTTTTGAACTTCTGGTCGTTTGAATTGAATATTGTCCCTGCCAGAACGCAACAAAACTCAGTATTTATGACATTGATACCACACGCAATGTATTACGACCCCCGGTTATGATAGAAAAAAATAGTCTGCACGAATTAAGATATCTATTTGATCAGCCGTGTTGAACTCAGCATCTGCCAGAAATAAACCTGATAATATTTTCCAATCGTTTCTGGTAATTTTCATAGCTTTTGGACGTATTTTCACATTTATTTGGGATATTTGCAGACGATTGCGTGCCGCGTGGACCCAACGTGAAATTAACAGCACCTCTTGTCGTTAAACTATTGGTTGTCAACCCGGACACCTGAATTCGAGCGTGTGAACGTTTCAATTCCAATTTCAGACCAAAGCTTCGGCTGTGAAGGAAGCCTGAGATCCAGAATCCAGCAATACTCGTACCTTTACTAGGTCTCCAAATGAATTTGTGATAATTGCTTGAATTGTAGGAAGGAGCGTTATATTATGTTTGTTTTCTAATTGAGGATTTACCACTGTTTGCATCAAATGCTGCACCACTCTCAGGTTTAAACTCAGTTAAGTGCAAGTTGTTGTTTGAAGTGTTGGACTTGGGAAAACTATCGTCATGCAGTAACGTATGATGTTGCTGATTACATATTCTACATGTTGCCTTCGATCGGCAGACATCCTTCATATGAGATCGACTCAAGCAATTGAAACACGCACCTTTACTTTTTAAGAATTGGAACTTCAAGTCAAGGCTAAGGTTTCGAAATTTGTTGCATTGATATATTGAATGATCACCATCATTCACCATCGTTGATTACTCTGCTGAGGACTAGTGGTTGGTTTGACTTCGGCTTGACAAGTTTCAATAGCATCGCATTGTCCATTTAGGAATTTCAAGAAATCTTCCACGGTTGGAAAATCCTTGTCTGTTGAATTAGGCGCCCATTTATGACGTAAATCGTTTGGAAGCTTTGGCAAAATAGGATTTAAATTGATTTTTTGGGAAAGTTCTGGAATATGGCCAGTTAGGAAGGAACTCGGCCAGTTCCTAACCGATTATGATGAAATTCAATATTTAGGATAAAAATGGGATTTAAAAATGATTTTTTGGAAAAGTTCTGGAATATGGCCAGTTAGGAAGGAACTCAGCGAGTTCTTAACCAATTAAGATAAAATTCGATATGTAGGATCAAAATGGAATTTAAAAATGACTTTTTGAGAAAGTTCTGAAATATGGCCAGTTAGGAAGGAATTTGACGAGTTTTTAACTGATTATGATGATATGTTAGATGAAAATGCGATTTTAAAATGATTTGTTGGGAAAGTTCTGGAATATGGACAGTAAGGTTAAATACTTGAATATTTCTAAGGAGAGAAATAAAATTTTCCTTCACTTAATGTTTTTTTTCTTTAATTGTATAATTAAATTTGATTTTAAAACCTTTTTTGGGAAAACCTCTGGAATATGGCCAGTGAGGTTTCACACTTGAATAATTTTAAGCAGAGAAATAGAATTTTCCTTCACTTAATGGTTTTTTTAATTGCTGCTTTACTCATCTTATTAAAAAATCATTGACTTGATCGAGTTTACTGTCAGTAAAATCTATTATTGTTATTATATTGATCTTCATCTATTTTTTATTCTTCTACCTAACATAACTTTTCTTTACTTTAGAGAATCTATGTGAGAAAAATTAATTAATTTTCATCAACATTTTCATCCTACATATCGAATTTTATCATAATCGGATAAGAACTCACCAAGTTCCTTCCTTATTGGCCATATTCCAGAACTTTCCCTAAAAATCATTTTAAAACCCAATTCTCATCCTACATATAGAATTCCATCATAATCGGTCAAGAACTTACTGAGTTTCTTCCTAACTGGCCATATTCCAGAACTTTCCAAAAAATAATTTTAAGTTTAAATCACATGTCGAAATATCCTGTTTTGAAATATCCAGTGTTGTACCATACTTCGTTTTGTACCTTATCTCGTTTTGAATTATCCAATTTTGAAATATCCAGTTTTGTACCATATCCTGTTTTGCACCTTATCTCGTTTTAAAATATCCAGTTTTGAATTATCCTGTTTCATTAAATTCCGTTGTAAAATATCCAGTTTCGACTGGTACCCCTGAAGAACATGTGTGCAATCTATAAATACAAATTATACAATAATAAGAATTACCGACAGAATATCAGCAGATGACCAATGAACACTACTCTGGTAGTGTAACTATACTACCAGATCTATAATTATTATTAACCAATGAGCAATCAATCGATCAACAGCAATTTTAGGTCGGTATGATTTTTTCAACACAACCATAACATCTTACCCCAAATAGACGGATAAACAATCGAAGTTTGATGGTTTGTATCGTGAATGCATAAAAATCTATATACTAGTCAAGGTTTCAACATTTTTGATTGGTTCACCTACGCCTTTCTGTTAGCCCACGTGGTTCCTTAACATCATTTTTTTTATATGCTTGCAAAATTATGATATTAGTTCATAACGTCTATCCAGATTGCTACACGTTGGCTAAATCACGTTGACTTAAAACGTATTTTAAGAGAACGCATTCCCATACATACTATGACATTTTCACCTTACATATGAAACGTAAATTGGATTTTAAATTATTTTAAATCGATTTCAAATATAAATTAACGGTTGGTTTATTAATCAAATCTACAAGTCTTCAGTCACGAACTTATACAGTTTCTATATAGTGCCATGAACTAATATGCAACCGGAAATGTAAATTTCAGTCAATCTAATGGGACTGAAATTTTTTGAATAAATTGATGGTATGCTACGCATAAATTTACACATATTATATCATCATCACCTTGAACTGATCTCAAGACTATATTCATTTGTGCTGTGTTGTTTACTGTATACATAAAATTGCAAATATCTTGAATTTATAAAAATAGAATTCGATCAGCATATTATTTGGGTCAATAGTACGGACAATTAGTGTCTTACTTTCAAGAAATGTTTGTGTCACAATCATACTGATACAATTATAGAGATTAAAAATATTGGAACATCCGATCCACGAATTTGAGATGAAAATTTGTAAAACATAAGATTTCCAATAAAAAAAATTATTTCGCATAAGAAAATATGCTAATTCCAATCTATAATTAAAAGTTAGACGGTATGGTATACCAGCTGCATTTTCTTAAATATCATAAATTATAAGTAAAAAATCTAAACTAAAACAGTTACGAGAGTAAGCTATTAAAAATTTGATTTGCTATAAATCAAATTGATAGCTTTTGTAAAGATGCAGTTTTCTATAATTCGATTATGAGTTCAATTTACGAAAATTTTCAATTTTTCACCAGTTTTTTCTAACAGCTCAACAGTTTTGCAAAAATTGACAATGGATTCGTTTACGATAAATTATATGGGGACTATAAATTGGTGGAAATTATCTAACAGATAATTTCAATTAAATGTAATTATGCCTCTAAAACTATAATAATTTCAATGTTAAACTATTAATAATGTTTTTATGTAAACTGTAATGCTATATGATTTCATATCGCTAATATCCGGAGGCGATATTGTGGTTGTTAATCGCAATATTTAATATTGATATAGTCAAAAATAAATTTGATTTTATATAAATTTAGTTTTAAGCACTTTGGGCTAAGTAAACATGCATCGTCTATCCAATTTATTCATATATTCAATAAGAAAATGTGTAAATACTAAAAAAAAAATTTTTGTTAATTTCATATGACATAATTTTATATGTTTGTGGCATACGTTAAATGCATTTCGTTTATGTCAAAAGAATTCTGGAAAACACAAATATGTGTATATACGTGTGCTTTATATATATATATATATATATATATATATATATATATATATATATATATATATATATATATATATATATATATATATATATATATATATATAATATATATATATATATATATATATATTTATATATATATATATATATATATATATATATATATATATATATATATATATATATATATATATATATATATATATATATATATATATATATATATATATATATATATATATATATATATATTTATATAAATATATATATATATATATATATATATATATATATATATATATATATATATATATATATATATATATATATATATAAATGCATTTATTTACCGCCTAAACATATCTGTACTAGTTGAATGAGGTGGTCGTGGAGAAAAAGAGAGAAAACCACTGTTTCCGGTTCATTTATTAGGAAATATTAAATTAAGTTGCTTCCTAGAAGATGTACTAAATGGTATGATACTTTTTACTTTTTGAAGTTTTGAAAAGTGGTTATGTATATATTCATATACATACTATTACCAAGAATCGCTTATTGATTATGTATTTATGTATTCATTAAATGAAATATCACATTAAAAAAAAAAAAACTCGGAAAAAAATATCCTTTCCATTAAGTGTGGTCAACATATATCAAAATAACTTGTGTAATTAAAAATATATGACGCTCAAATGGAAATCGTTTTTGCTAAATGAAAATTAATGAAAATATAATAGAGCAACAAAATTATTTTGGTATAGTTATACAGTTATATATATATATATATATATATATATATATATATATATATATATATATATATATATATATATATATATATATAATATATATATATATATATATATATATATATATTATATATATATATATATATATATATATATATATATATATATATATATATATATATATATATATTCAAATTCGTAAATTTGCAAAGGCTTACCCTTTAGCTGATTTTTTGGTATACAAAATATTTGTTGAAATATATACATATTTTGATGCAATATTATTGCTCATGTCCAGAGCTTTTGATTAAGGTATCATTCATCAAAATCGGGCCACTATTACACACTGTATTGAATTTAAAATTAAATTCGTAAATTAGCAAAGACTAACTAACCCCTTTGCTGTTTTTTGGCAAACAAATTATTTGTTGAAATGAACTTATATTTTGATGAAATATTATCGCTCATGTCGAGAGTTTTTGATAAAAGTATCATTCATCAAAATCGGACCACTATTACCCACTGTATTGAATGTAAAATCGAATTCGTAAATTTGCAAAGACTAACCTCTTTGCTGTTTTTTTGGTGCAATATTATTGCTCATATCCAGAGCTTTTGATTAAGGTATCATTAACAAAATCGGGCCACTATTACGTGCTGTATCGAATATACGATTAAATTAGTAAATTTACAAAAGCTTACCCCTTTGCTGATTTTTTGGCATACAAATTATTTGTTGAAATGTATACATATTTTGATGCAATATTATCGCTCATGCCCAGAGCTTTTGATTAAGGCATCATTCATCAAAATCGGGCCACTTTTACGTACTGTATCGAATATACGATCAAATTCGTAAATTTGCAAAGGCTAACCCCTTTGCTGATTTTTTGGCATACAAATTATTTTTGAAATGTATACATATTTTGATGCAATATTATCGCTCATGTCGAGAGCTTTTGATTAAGGTATCATTCATCAAAATCGGGCCACTATTACGCACTGTATTGAATGTAAAATTAAATTCGTAAATTTGCAAAGGCTAACCCCTTTGCTGATTTTTTGACATAAAACTTATTTGTTCAAATGTAAACATATATTGATGCAACATTATCGCTCATGTCCAGAGCTTTATATTAAGGTATCATTCGTCAAAATCGGGCCACTATTACGTACTGTATCGAATATACGATTAAATTCGTAAATTTACAAAAGCTTACCCCTTTGCTGATTTTTTGGCATACAAATTATTTGTTGAAATGTAAACATATTTTGATGCAATGTTATCACTTTTGTTGAAAGCTTTTGATTAAGGTATCATTCATTAAAAACGGGCCACTATTAGGCACTGTATCGAATATACGATCAAATTCGCAAATTTACAAAGGCTAACCCCTTTGCTGATTTTTTGGCATAAAAATTATTTGTTGAAATGTAAAAATATTTTGATGCAATATTATAGCTCATGACCAGAGCTTTTGATTAAGGTATCATTCATCAAAATCGGGCCACTATTACGCACTGTAGTGAATGTAAAATTGAATTCGTAAATTTACAAAGGCTAACCCCTTTGCTGATTTTTTTGCATTCAAATTATTTATTGAAATGTATACATATTTTGATGCAATATTATCGCTCATATCGAGAGCATTTGATAAACGTATCATTCATCAAAATCAGGCCACTATTAGGCACTGTATCGAATATACGATCAAATTCGCAAATTTACAAAGGCTAACCCCTTTGTTGATTTTTTGGCATACAAATTATTTGTTGAAATGTATACATATTGTGAAACAATATTATAGCTCATGTCGAGAGCTTTTGATAATGGTATCATTCATCAAAATCGGGCCACTATTACGCACTGTAGTGAATGTAAAATCAAATTCGTAAATTTACAAGGGCTAACCCCTTTGCTGATTTTTTGGCATACAAATTATTTGTTGAAATGTATACATATTTTGATGCAATATTATCACTTATGTTGAAAGCTTTTGATTAAGGTATCATTCATCAAAATCGGGCCTCTATTACGTGCTGTATCGAATATACGATCAAATTCATAAATTTGCAAAGGCTAACCCCTTTGCTGATTTTTTGGCATACAAATTAGCTATTGAAATGTATACATATTTTGATGCAATATTATCGCTCATGTCCAGAGCTTTTGATTAAGGTAGCATTCATCAAAATCGGACCACTATTACGTACTGTATCGAATATACGATCAAATTCGTAAATTTGCAAAGGCTAACCTCTTTGCTGATTTTTTGGCATACAAATTAGCTGTTGAATTGTATAAATATTTTGATGCAATATTATCGCTCATTTTCAGAGCTTTTGATAAAGGTACCATTCATCAAAATCGGGCCACTATTAGGCACTGTATCGAATATACGATCAAATTCGTAAATTTGCAAAGGCTAACCCCTTTGCTGATTTTTTGGCATACAATATATTTGTTGAAATGTAAAAATATTTTGATGCAATATTATCGCTCATGTCCAGAGCTTTTGATTAAGGTATCATTCATCAAAATCGGGCCACTATTACGCACTGTAGTGAATGTAAAATCGAATTCGTAAATTTACAAAGGCTAACCCCTTTGCTGATTTTTTGGCATTCAAATTATTTATTGAAATGTAAAAATATTTTGATGCAATATTATCGCTCATGTCGAGAGCTTTTGATAAAGTTATCATTCATCAAATTCGGGCCACTATTACGTACTGTATCGAATATACGATCAAATTCGTAAATTTACAAAGGCTAACCCCTTTGCTGATTTTTTGGCATTAAAATTATTTGTTGAAATGTATACATATTATGATGCAATATTATAGCTCATGTCGAGAGCTTTTGATAATGGTATCATTCATCAAAATCGGGCCACTATTACGCACTGTATTGAATGTAAAATTAAATTCGTTAATTTGCAAAGGCTTTGCTGATTTTTTGACATACAAATTATTTGTTGAAATGTAAACATATATTGATGCAATATTATCGCTTATGTCCAGAGCTTTTGATTAAGGTATCATTCATCAAAATCGGGCCACTATTACGCACTGTAGTGAATGTAAAATCGAATTCGTAAATTTACAAAGGCTAACCCCTTTGCTGATTTTTTGGCATACAAATTATTTGTAAAAATGTATACATATTTTGATGCAATATTATTGCTCATGTCCAGAGCTTTTGATTAAGGTATCATTCATCAAAATTCGGGCCACTATTACGGACTGTATCGAATATACGATCAAATTCGTAAATTTGCAAAGGCTAACCTCTTTGCTGATCTTTTGGCATACAAATTAGCTGTTGAAATGTATAAATATTTTGATGCAATATTATCACTTATGTTGAAAGCTTTTGATTAAGGTATCATTCATCAAAAACGGGCTACTATTAGGCAATGTATCGAATATACGATCAAATTCGCAAATTTACAAAGGCTAACCCCTTTGCTGATTTTTTGGCATACAAATTAGCTATTGAAATGTATACATATTTTGATGCAATATTATCGCTCATGTCCAGAGCTTTTGATTAAGGTATCATTCATCAAAATCGGGCCACTATTACGCACTGTAGTGGATGTAAAATCAAATTCGTAAATTTACAAAGGCTAACCCCTTTGCTGATTTTTTTTAAATTGAAATTATTTGTTGAAATGTATACATATTTTAATGCAATATTAAAGCTCATGTCGAGAGCTTTTCATAAAGTTATCATTCATCAAAATCGGGCCACTATTACGTACTGTATCGAATATACGATCAAATTCGTAAATTTGCAAAGGCTAACCCCTTTGCTGATTTTTTTGTATATAAATTATTTGTTGAAATGTATACATATTTTGAAACAATATTATCGCTCATGTCCAGAGCTTTTGATTAAGGTATCATTCATCAAAATCGGGCCACTATTAGGCGCTGTATCGAATATACGATCAAATTCGCAAATTTACAAAGGCTAACCCCTTTGCTGATTTTTTGGCATACAAATTATTTGTTGAAATGTTTACATATTGTGATGCAATATTATAGTTCATGTCGAGAGCTTTTGATAATGGTATCATTCATCAAAATCGGGCCACTATTACGCATTGTAGTGAATGTAAAATCAAATTCGTAAATTTACAAAGGCTAACCTTTGCTGATTTTTTAGCATACAAATTATTTATTGAAATGTATACATATTTTGATGCAATATTATCACTTATGTTGAAAGCTTTTGATTAAGGTATCATTCATCAAAAACGGGCCACTATTAAGCACTGTATCAAATATACGATCAAATTCGCAAATCTACAAAGGCAAATTTACAAACCCCTTTGCTGATTTTTTGGCATACAAATTATTTATTGAAATGTATACATATTTTGATGCAATATTATCGCTCATGCCTAGAGATTTTGATTAAGGTATCATTCATCAAAATCGGGCCACTATTACGTGCTGTATCGAATATACGATCAAATTCATAAATTTGCAAAGGCTAACCCCTTTGCTGATTTTTTGGCATACAAATTAGCTATTGAAATGTATACATATTTTGATGCAATATTATCGCTCATGTCCAGAGCTTTTGATTAAGGTATCATTCATCAAAATCGGGCTACTATTACGTACTGTATCGAATATACGATCAAATTCGTAAATTTGCAAAGGATAACCTCTTTGCTGATTTTTTGGCATACAAATTAGCTGTTGAAATGTATAAATATTTTGATGCAATATTGTCGCTCATTTTCAGAGCTTTTGATTAAGGTATCATTCATCAAACTTCGGGCCACTATTACGTACTGTATCGAATATACGATCAAATTCGTAAATTTGCAAAGGCTAACCCCTTTGCTGATTTTTTGGTATATAAATTATTTGTTGAAATGTATACATATTTTGAAACAATATTATCGCTCATGTCCAGAGCTTTTGATTAAGTATCATTCATCAAAATCGGGCCACTATTACGTACTGTATCGAATATACGATCAATTCGCAAATTTACAAAGGCTAACCCCTTTGCTGATTTTTTGGCATACAAATTATTTGTTGAAATGTATACATATTATGATGCAATATTATAGCTCATGTCGAGAGGTTTTGATAATGGTATCATTCATCAAAATCGGGCCACTATTACGCACTGTATTGAATGTAAAATTAAATTCGTTAATTTGCAAAGGCTAACCCCTTTGCTGATTTTTTGACATACAAATTATTTGTTGAAATGTAAACATATATTGATGCAATATTATCGCTCATGTCCAGAGCTTTTGATTAAGGTATCATTCATCAAAATCGGGCCACTATTACGCACTGTAGTGAATGTAAAATCGATTTCGTAAATTTACAAAGGCTAACCCCTTTGCTGATTTTTTGGCATACAAATTATTTATAAAAATGTATACATATTTTGATGCAATATTATTGCTCATGTCCAAAACTTTTGATTAAGGTATCATTCATCAAAATTCGGGCCACTATTACGGACTGTATCGAATATACGATCAAATTCGTAAATTTGCAAAGGCTAACCTCTTTGCTGATCTTTTGGCATACAAATTAGCTGTTTAAATGTATAAATATTTTGATGCAATATTATCGCTCATTTTCAGAGCTTTTGATAGAGGTATCATTCATCAAAATTCGGGCCACTATTACGTACTGTATTGAATATACGATCAAATTCATAAATTTTCAAAGGCTAACCCCGTTGCTGATTTTTTGGATACAAATTATTTGTTGAAATGTATACATATTTTGATGCAATATTATCGCTCATGCCCAGAGCTTTTGATTAAGGTATCATTCATCAAAATCGGGCCACTATTACGTACTGTATCAAATATACGATCAAATTCGTAAATTTGCAAAGGCTAACATCTTTGCTGATTTTTTGGCATACAAATTAGCTATTGAAATGTAAATATATTTTGATGCAATATTATCGCTCATTTTCGGAGCTTTTGATAAAGGTATCATTCATCAAAATGGGGCCACTATTACGCACTGTAGTGAATGTAAAATCGAATTCGTAAATTTACAAAGGCTAACCCCTTTGCTGATTTTTTGGCATACAAATTATTTGTAAAAATGTATACATATTTTGATGCAATATTATCGCTCATGCTCAGAGCTTTTGGTAAAGGCATCATTCATCAAAATCGGGACACTATTAGGCACTGTATCGAATATACGATCATATTCGCAAATTTACAAAGGCTAACCCCTTTGCTGATTTTTTGGCACACAAATTATTTGTTGAAATGTATACATATTATGATGCAATATTATAGCTCATGTCGAGAGCTTTTGATAATGGTATCATTCATCAAAATCGGGCCACTATTACGCACTGTATTGAATGTAAAATTAAATTCGTTAATTTGCAAAGGCTAACCCCTTTGCTGATTTTTTGACATACAAATTATTTGTTGAAATGTAAACATATATTGATGCAATATTATCGCTCATGTCCAGAGCTTTTGATTAAGGTATCATTCATCAAAATCGGGCCACTATTACGCACTGTAGTGAATGTAAAATCAAATTCGTAAATTTACAAAGGCTAACCCCTTTGCTGATTTTTTGGCATACAAATTATTTGTAAAAATGTATACATATTTTGATGCAATATTATTGCTCATGTCCAGAGCTTTTGATTAAGGTATCATTCATCAAAATCGGGCCACTATTACATACTGTATCGAATATAGGATCAAATTCGTAAATTTGCAAAGGCTGACCCCTTTAGCAATCGTACCTTGAAAGTTTGATTGTTCCGTTGTTCTTTCGGATTTTGCTGGAGGTAAATAAGTCGATGAGGACGAATTTATCTCTGAAAATATATTATTGGGCCGTGACATTTTATGTAGAGGAGGAAATCGTTTTGTAATCGAAGGTAACCACTGTACGATCGAAATGTTTAGAAATTTAAATACGGGAAAAGATTTAAGTGAAACGGAACAATGTCAACTTAAGTCTCTGCTGTTGTCACATCCCGATTGTTAAAGTTCACCGCCAATACAGCTATTAATAGTAAACCGTACAGTATCGCTTTCACAAAAAGGCCGATCGTCAAGAATATTGTGGATGAATTGTTGCATTATTGAACTTTCCGATTCTCCGTACGCGTCACGATAAGAAGAGTGGCGAGAGTCGAATGTGTATAGACTACAGGCAGATAAAAAGATCACCGTTAAGCAACTGTACCCGATGTCTATAATTGATGAACTGCTGTCGTGTTTTTTCGGAAATAAATATTTTAGTACATTGTCAAAAAAGTTTTGCCAACTCTACGACAGTAACCGAAGTTCGACGATTTTTGGGGTTTATTTAATTCTTTGAGTTTAGAATCAATTTAATTGGGGTGACTCGCAGCAACAAGCCTTTTCGACATTAGTCGAACTTCTGTGTAGTAGACCATATTTGGCGCTTAACGATCTCGCCGCCGAACAGATGATGACCAGAAGTACCACAGTAACTAGTTAAAGGTTCTTGCCGTTGTGGAATCTCTTGATCGCTTTTGAGCATATTTTCTTTGCAAGCGGTTTCGCCTAGTTACTGACTTTACTGCTATCGAACGCTTGAATGAGAGAACCAAGGTGATACCAAGAATTGCAAAATGATGGATGCTATTACTCGAATACGATTTTAAGACAATTAATCGACCCAGGGGAACGCATGGCTCACGTCGATGCATTACGATGATGTCCAAGCAAACCGTCGGGATAAATGGAGACTGCTGCTATTTTTATAATGAAAATTGGGCTTGACCAGAACGAGTGACTTCTTACCATGCAACTACAAGATGTAAACTTGAAATGCATTATCGCTATACTTATCGGAGATCAAAAGTCTTATGATAAAAAACATTTAGAAGGCGGATTTCGGCAAAAAGATTCGATTATTCTGTAAAGAAGGAGATGGATTAGTACAACATTTTCATGATAATATGGGACACTTCGGAACCAAGAAGACGATTGAACGACTTAAGAAAAATCTATAGTTTCCAAAAATGCGCCGATATGTGAAGACCTATATTGCCGCCCGCGTAGAATGCGTTTAGATAAAGTCAAAAACAGGAAAACCTGAAGGTCAAAACTTATATTTTGGAACGATGGAACAGATACCGTTTCTACATATCGACAATCTCGGGCCATTTGTAAGGAGTAAATGTGGAGTAAACATAGAAACGCCCATATCATTGCGATGTTCAACTCTTTCATTAAATTTGTGGTAGTTAAATCCGTTCGAAATACGAAGACGGTGCTAGTAATTAAAATTTTTGAATGACCTAAAAGCCTACTTTGGACTTCCGAACCGTATAATCAGTGATCGTATAAAACTCGAGAAAATAAATTGCGTGTTTTTTGACCCAATAGGACGGTATATCTTTATACCGTTATGTCAACTAGGGATAGGACTCTTAGTGATGAACGATTGTGACGTGTTGACTTTTTATATGACTGGGTTATTTTTAAACGATTCCCGGCATCACTCTGATGTCTGACTTAAGGTTAAAAAAATTTTTGGTGCGCCTTCTTTTTATAAAAGAATTATGTTGACCTCAGATGTGCTCTGTGGAGAATATAATGAAATGGAACACAAATTATTGGTGAAAATTAAACAACGTGAAAATTAACGTTACACAATATCGGTTATTTCCGGAAATTGAAAGAGAACCAATGACGTCAAGATGTAATTATAAGAAACGTTGTGATTTAACTTTAAAAGTACGGAGAGGTAAGTATTGAAAGTATTGAATTCACTAGACGTTGAAAAGTCTGTGCAGCATTACGAAGTCCAAATGTCAGTAATTGCTGTCTTAGGTATGTCCGTCGGTTCAATAGAAATTTGATGGTACAAGGTCTTAAGGCGAAAAAATGTTACAACCTTTAAGTTTGAATGATAAATCTTGAAGGTGTGGAATTGGATATATATCTGAAATAGTAATATTATTAAATGATCGGTAATCACCATAAGGTCACCAGTAAGCTTAAGTGAAAACAGATTTTACACAATAATATAATAATAATAGAAGAAGCAGATCTCTAGAAACGAGATAATTTGAAATAATTTGGGCCTTGACTTTTCTGTGAAATTTTTTTTATGAATAAAGAAGGTGAGGATCTTTACAGACCACCAACCATTGACGTACGCGTTAAGCAACAAAAATATTAATTCTAGAACAGTACAACTATGAGCTAAAATATCAACCGGGAAAAACAAAAATAGTAGCAAACGCCTTGTCAAGAATATCAATCTCTTTTCGAGTAAATGTAATGTCAGCAACATAACATAGCGACACAAGTTCTTCGCATGAACTGATTCCGCAACCAAGTATTCCGCAATCAATTATTCTAAATGTGGGTGAAAAAAGCTCGTACCAAATAATAAATCCGTTGCCAAACTAGTTCAGATATTACATATCCATTTTTTAAAACGTTATCTCTCAAAGAATGGTACAAGATGTTACAGATAAAAACCAACAAGAAGAAAAAAATATTGTCTGACCATCAACGAGCACGTTGTAACGCTCAAATGAATCGAAAATTATTACTTCTCGATGATGAAAAGCCAACTACTCTTCAGGCGCTGCGTTACATGTCAAGAGAATAAATACGATAGACATCCCAATAAACCTATTCTCACTTCCACGCCCTTCTCAAATATGCCTTCAGCAAACCATTAAGTTCCAGAACAACAGGTAGCTTTTAGAAACAGGCTTTAAATCAAACCGTTGGTGAGTAATCACTCGTTTATTTAGCCATGCAACACTTTTGTTCATTAATTGCAATATCTCAACAAAAAAAAATTAATATTGTATTTACTGTTAACCTAATTTTTATTTTACTACAAACCGTTTTCATAAACATAAAACAAAATAAGAATACCGTATTTCGTATAAAAAAATAAATTTGTAAATTAGTATTATAACCATTAACGGGATCTATATAATTTATGTATTTAATTTTTGTAAACATTGTGGGTGTTCATTTAACGGTTAAAATACACGTCGAATATAATTCGATCTGATTAACATTTAGCACATCATGAAAAACATAGTTACTAAATCAATCTGTACTTCAAAATACGGTTTGATTAACGGTTTTTGTTAAAATTTATTTGCTAACAATTAAACGTATCCATACAAGTTTTTTGAGAAATTGCATAAATTAAATTAATTTTCCTCATTATTAGGGTAATTTAGATTATATTGCTTATTATTACTAAAATTTTATTTCCATTTTATTTTCATTTTCTTTCCGCATATAGGTTTGATGTGGCCGACATAAAAAATTTATTTTATGTGCATTTTTCCTTTTAGAGAGTTGTATAAATGGAAAATTATGTAAGAATTATTTTTAATTTTACAAAAACAAATACACTAAATATATATATATAGTACTATTGTTCGGTTTAACAGCATTGTAAGATGAAAATAACCTTCGCAAAATTTAAAATTAGAAAACATTTTGGAATAATGTGTAATGCGTAATAGTTTCGAAAGACATTATATAGGTATTATGACTAATTTTTAAAGGACATTTTCGTGCTTACGTCAAACAATTTTTATTGTTTAGTGGTGAAACCGTAACAACAATACATAAATAAACCAGTACAACACTTACAGTTATTTAAATTTGTGGGGTGTGCAGCACTGCTCAGTTTTGATCTGAAAATGCACCAAATATCTAAATATTTGGTTGCTCTACACCAGACTACAATGTTTATCCAAAAAAAGTTGACTAATTTACCAGGAACAACATAAAAATGAAAAACTACAAACGTTTATAATTTATAGTGAATAATTTAGGTCATTCTTCATTCTCAACTAAAATTGTATTGTTCGAGATAGCGTCGACTTCAACCCATATTTTTGTATACTTGGTACACGTTAATACACCAACAACAAAGGTCGTATTAATAAAAGATATCGAGCATTGGTCCTTTGACCCGGATCCAGTTAATTTATTACCAAATTTGGACCGCATGGAAGAATACATACCACATCATCGCCACGTGGATGGCTTATAATTAATAGACGCTAACCATGAGTATAATTTCGTTCATTTTATCTACAAAACCACCACATTTCGTACGTCGTATGAAAATCTCCACATTCACAACCAGAAAACCGCGAGCGATTTAGTAAAACGACAATCAGATCTTAAAGGTCAAATAACGAAGCTATAACCCTACGACGAGATGCATACAAGGCTAGAAAAATTTAAAGAGCATTGCCAAAACTTTGTACGCATAAAGGATTAAATGTTTGCTGTCGATGCGGAGGCCCAGTTGGATATTGATGAGGTAGAAAATAACTATTACCTGTGTTATATCAGTGGTTACACTTGATATAGCTTTCGATATTGGACTGTTGTCCGCTTACCACTGCTGGGGGCTATGGTGGATAAAACCGACGTGGCAATGGCTGTGGATGTGAAGATGAACTGGTAACATTTGTTCTACAGGATGTTTTCCTGGATTTGCAATAATATGCAATGATTAATCCCGTAATTACAATAAAGAGCCCATGGGCATTAAGTTGTTGATCTTCATTTGGTAGTCTATAGACGTGCAATATTGGTTGATAGTTGGTTCAAGTCCGTGAGAATGTTGTTGAATTCATTATGGGTCACAATCGTACTGTGGGTGGTCGGTTGTGTTTCATTTTTTGCATGAATGAGCAGGCTGCTAAGATTTTTCGTTTGTTGATAGAATGTCTCCATTCGTGTGTTAAAGTTTTGGATGGTCTGTATAGTTGTCATTCCATCAGTAATTGTGCAAGCCTTGTGTGCGGTTATAATTCCCGTCCCGCTTATAGTTGTGGTTGTAACTTCCTTATTACAAATTACCCAACTAACAATTTAGGTAGTTTATTCCATCGTCTGGTGATATTTGTGCTATTTTGGTATATATTACGATATTTTTGGCCTATTTTTAAACTATCAACCAATTTTTCCCAGTTGGTAGAAATTTAGGGGACTTTTACGAAAACTATCAAGCAATTTTCTACCTTGTCTAGGTTTTTACTATATAGTCTAATATTAAGATTATTAGACCTAATTTACGCCAAAGAATCGTGTTTAAAGTCGGAAAGAATTTGGAGTAGAAAATAGGGTTTAAAATAAGGAAAATATTCCTCTTTGTCTACTTATTGTCAACTTTACAGTAACTAAAACTTTTAAGTCGAAATAACATCATAAATTTGAGAAATTTCGTTAACTACATTCCACCAATTTTCAACCATGAAAACGACTATACTTTAAAAACGAAAAGTAAGGAATTTTTTCTATGTTTTCCCCTT
Organism: Tipula confusa; assembly: GCA_963556175.1. Taxonomy (NCBI): domain Eukaryota; kingdom Metazoa; phylum Arthropoda; class Insecta; order Diptera; family Tipulidae; genus Tipula; species Tipula confusa. Next base: position 94,608 of record CAUVYK010000237.1, read on the forward strand.
TTTTCTACTTTAAGGTTAAAATTTCTTTAAAGAAATATTACAGTAGAAATTTAATTTTACGGATTGACTATAAAGACGTAAATCACCTGAAAATTTCCCTTTAAAGACGAATTTCCGAAAAGGTTCCAGCACACTTTTCTTTATAGTCAAAAATAGGTAGATATCTACCAAACTAAGAGATATTGATTTTATTACATCATCATTAGCTTTTGTCGTACAATTTTCTTTTGATAGTTATTTAATACATATTCGTGTTTTTAAAGTGAAAGGTTAAAAAAAATGCATAAATCCACGACGAATAAAAAACCTTATCGTTATACTTCTAGTTATTTTAGAAAAATGAAGTGTTATAAAGATAAAAATAAAAAAACATATGCTTTTATTTCTCTCAGTCCTTCAAATTATTTATAATCCGTCAATTTAACTGCCCCATCAACAAATGGAGCACTTATAGGACAAGCAACGCATGAAAACTCGACCCAAGAATTATCATCTCTAAATTTGACAACATTTTCAACCTCAGTTGAAGCGGCTTCAGATTCAGAATCGGCCATTTATGATGACAGTTGCGCAAAAAACATTTTTGTTACCGAAGAAATTGACGACCATATTTTTGATGAAGATGAAGATAATTTTAGTAAATTAGAAAAGAAGTGCATTTCCGAAAAAATTAATTTTCAACAAAAGCTAATGCATTGGGCTTTATTAAACAAATGTACTCATTCATCTGTTAGTGATTTACTAAAAATATTAAAAGATCATGGACATCCAGACCTTCCAAGCAGTAGTCGAACGCTATTAAAAACTCCGACGAAAGTAGGCATTATCTAGATGGGAAGCGGGCAATATTGGTATTATGGCATTAAGTGTAATATTGAAACAGTTTTATCCAATATTAATGAATCGGTGACGATTTCCCTGATTATAAATTCCGATGGAATATCGCCTTTTAAAAGTTCGCTGTATGAATTTTGGCCAATTTTATTCCGCATTCGAAATATGCCACTTTTAAAGCCAATGGTTGCAGCGGTCTATTATGGCATTGGCAAACCACCTATAGAAGCGTATCTTAAGCCTTTTATTGAAGTACTGAATAAAATTTTAGTATCTGGAATTTATATAAATGGTCACAAAATAAATGTAACAGTAAATTGTTTTGTTTGCGATACCCCAGCTCGATGTTTCCTTAAAGGTAAGAATGAAAAATTTGAACCTTTCTGTGATATTTAACACCATAATGATTGTATTTTGTATTCTTAGGTGTTGTTGGTGCCAATTCTGAGAACGGCGCTTGTATAAAATGCACTGTTGAAGGTGTTTGGGATAAAGGTGGCCGCCACATGAGTTATCCATTTTTTAACTGTAGGCTCAGAACTAATGAGAGCTTTAGAAATGGAATTGATGAAGATCACCACAGAGAAACTACACCGTTAGCAAAATTGCCAATAGAAGTAGATCTAGTAAAAACCTTTGTTGTTTCTGACTCCTTCCATTTATTTGATTTAGGTATGTATTTAAAAATTAAGCTGCAAAGAAGTCAGCATATATTGTATTTTGTTTTATTATTAGGTGTCATGAAGAGGTGCTTGTTCGGTTGGTGCAATGGCAGTTACAATTTTCGAAAAAAACTGTCACCGCCCGAAAAAATCATGTTGTCAAGCCATTTAGAAGATTGTAATAATACGAAACCAATAGAAATTAACCGTGCTATTAGAGTTTTAAAATGTTTAAAGTACTGGAAAGATTCCGAGTACCGAAATTTGCTGCTTTATCTTGGTCCCGTGGTTCTAAAAGATATTCTTCCTGTAGAAACGTATAGTCATTTTCTGATATTGTCATGTGCTGTGACAATTCTATCTTGTCATGAATATTTAAAATATATTCAACTAGCCGAAGTGCTTCTAAATGATTATTTACAAAAATTTATTGAGCTGTATGGAATTGATTCAGTTAGCAGCAACATTCATAACTTGTGTCACGTAATTGCTGATGTAAAGAATTTCGGACCATTACCGGAAATCACCTCTTATTCATTCGAAAACTTTCTCGGTCACCTCAAGTCTCTAGTTCGTAGCGGTAGAAAGCCTTTACATCAAATTGCAATGCGAATTATAGAATTATCTAAAATCAACAATAACGTTAATTTATCAAGTGAGTTGGTAGAAATCTGTTGTAAAGATGAAGTTGATATAATTCATGAAGACCCTGACTGTAAAAATGTGTACAAAAAAATTAGCATTGGAGAATATTACATGCTGGCCGCAAATGCAAAAAATAAATGGTTTCTAAATGGTTTCCATGAAAAACGCAACCTATTTCAAAAAGAAGTTACACATTTATGGCGCCACATTTAAAACCAAATAAAGTTTCTTTAAGGAACCGTTTGATTCAACAAACTTGAATATATACTTATGTAAAGAAATATACGGCAATATGAAGTTGTACAACACTAATGAAATTAAATGTAAATTGTTTTGTTTAAAGTATCATAACAACCTAATTTTCTTTCCATTGCTTCATACTATCGATGTAAAAATTAAATGTTGAATTAAAAATTAAAACAAATATATTTTATTCATTAAACAAAATCACAATTTCAGTTCAGTTTTAAAAAATAAAATAAAAATATATTAAAAATAAATCACAAAAACATATAAATAACATATTGCTTTTAAATATCGTTATCACATTTATAACTACTTTCTGCATCAGTCTCAGTATTAGCAACTATCGGTGGATCCACAACTGGGTTTTTGACACTATTTCTTCTCGCTGTCCCTTCAGGCACTATTTTTGGTTCTTTTTTTTTTTTAAATCTGCTGTGTTTTGCTTATTAGAATGTTTCAAGAGCTTCTCCCGAAATAACTTTTCTGTTTCTGTTTTTGACCAGCGATTGTCCACTTTTATTAGCACTGTGCTGACTACATCAATTACCGATTCCAAGCTGCAAAAGGGAAACTTTTGGTCACACTTTGCAGAACGAGAAATTCCTGTCCATGACGTTAAGGTCAGAAGATATTTTGTAATAATAATATTAGATACCAATTTTACTCCGAGGTTATCTCCTCGTTGCAAACCATCAGTTCCACAAATTCCCGAAAAATAATTAATAATATGGGTTTTGTATTGAGGACTGGACTCTATGTGTTTATTCCAATTTTTTAATTCGTCGACCGTAGTTATTGGAAATTTAAATTGGTTTGCCATTATTTCGTCACCATTGCCAATTTTGTCTAATTTTTCACTATTCTTGGGCTCACCAACTTTCGATAAAAAAGCTTCTATTCTTTCTAATATAACACACAGCGGCACCATCTGACTTCGTAGTTGTCCAATTTTTTCACACAGAAAATCATACCGTTTATTACATTCTTTAACGAAAATTAATTATTTAGAATTTAGTTATAATAACAATATTTAAGCTTAAAATATTTACTTTCGGAACAGGGAGGATTACTTATAAAACAAGTATCACTAACAACTATCACCTCATTTAGTTGCTCTGGTATCTCCTGGAAATTTTGTTGTTGGTTTTCATTTTCACTAAAGAAGTTATTATTATCTTCTGTTGTACCATTAACTGGTGATATAACTTCTTCAAAATAGGAGTTGTAGTCTTTTGATGCTCCTTGATCAAATTGCTGTACTATTTTTTTTGTACCGAACTGATAACACTATTAAACGTAGTAGAATAAAAACATTACTGATACTTGAATTTATTAGAACTGAATATTAATGTACTCACTTTGCTTCATCCTCAGTATTCGTTGTACTGTAATATTCTTCGTATAGTAACCCCTCATCGAATGTGGGTATGTTAGATTGTTTAACGACACATCGACTTTTAGTCCACTCTTCAAGAGCCGGTTCACTGCTGGCGTCATGTTGTAACGAATTTAAACCACTATTTGGCCAGTATAACCATCCATTCATTACCCATTTGTGTGGTGCTATACTATACTCTTTAATTATACGCGCACCTCTCTTTTTTAATATTTCTACGACCGAAAAATAACTATGTCCACCTTCTTTCTCCATGGTTAAACAATGACAATACAAATATTGTAAATTTTATCACACTCTTTCGTATTTATTTTTTTCTGACTTGTTTGGTAAAATTTCACTTAAATAGGTAGAAATAGAATTAAAAAACTCAATTTGAAATCGACCTAAAAGTATTAATAAATAGACTTAAATTAAGTAATATCGTTTAAAACCAAAGGACACTTCGTCGTTAAGGTAGAATAAATTAGTAATTATGGACAATAACCACAATTTTTAGAAATCCGCTATATGCATTTTTTTAATAATGGTGAAGAACCGTATTTGACTACCGAAATAATAAAAAAAAATATTTTTTTTTCTGATAATTATATATAAAAACAATTTTAATATAAATTATTTTTAAGGAACATTTCAATTTTTCGAGGCAGAAAGTGGGTTTAATCGAAAAAATTCAAACGGCATTATGTTTTATAGTTACACAGTACTTAATTTCGTGCATTAAAATATTATTTTCTCTGAATATTATTTGTCATTTGTGTTTTACATTTAAATTAAAATAAAATAAGATGTTTTACTTTTTATAAAAATTGTTTTAAAATTTGGCAATATGTTTCATTATTTTTTTCAATGTGTAGAACATTAGGAAAAAACAACTTATATTTTACGTCGAATTGACGTAGAACTAACCAAAAATAGGTAGAATGGGCAAGTTAATATTTACCTAAATAGCATGCTTTAGGTATAATTTTACGTCGAATCGACGTCGAAAAATTCTCCAATTAAGTTGATTCGACGTTGATTCGATGTAAATTTACACCTATTTGGTTAGTGTTTTTCGTCTTCAAAGACTGTTTTTAAGCTAAAAGCTACCTATATTCGATCTAATTTGTTAGTTGGGTATATTTATAGTATGATCTCTTTCAGATATAAAAATCCATGTGCCCGGATTTTTGTACCCATTATGGATTTGCAATCAGAAAGTTCGTCTTCTGACATGGAATAGTATAGGTTTCCCTATTTAAACTTGTCAGAAATAGTTCACTTGTTGGTTTTATGTATGCATACATGTCCTTGTGTTTGGTTGGGATAGCAATCGTTTTGATGATTTGATATATCTTATTGCTAAGTAACGGCATTTATAGTTCAAAAATTAATGCGTTGTTTGCTTGTCCAACCTTTGCCGTCATCATTTGGTATAATGTTATCATATTGTTTTTTCCATATATGGTTGCATCAGCTGGAATTATTTCTTGTAATTTTTGCAGTTCTGTCTTGAGTTGATCAGGTTTTAGAACAAACATTTGTTTATTTTACTATGGTGAATGTCGGTAATAACATCGATTAGTTGTTGTTGTCTTGATATAAAAGTCGTCATTTCGATTGACATATCTATCCATAGAGCGAGAAACCTTTGTACAGCCAAACTTTCGTCCTCATTCCTTTTTACTAGGTCGAGTATTGACATTGTTTGTTTATCTATTTCTTTTAGTTGGTTATTTACTGCTATCCAGTACTTTTTTATAATATTCACTGTTAATTCATTTATGGTAATTTGTCCTCTCAGCAATTTGTATACATGTTCTTCATTTTTCTTTATTGATCTGATTTTATCATCATATCGTTGTACATCAAACCTTAAAGGTGCGGTCACCAACGAAAGAATAAGGGTCTTGCAGGCGGCGGTGCCGGGTATCAGTAGAAGCCGAGGGCCTGCTGTAGTAAAAAGGAGCTTGGACCGTAAAGGGTAAGCTACCTTCATAGTAGGTTTGGTAAACGCGGCCTTGGTACCTAAGCCGGAGACTTGTGCAAAAGTTGTCCCTGAGACAAGGCGGTGGTAAAGGAACCGACGCGTGACGCAGAGGATATTAGACAAGTCGGCTGCCACCCCTGAGGAGCTGATCAAATCAGATGAGGATATAATTCTAGTCCAAGAACCCTGAATTAGTAAAAACAAGATATGTGGCCTCGGTTTAAAAGGGTATAACATTTTATACTCTTCTAGGTTCGATAAGATCAGATCTTGCATTCTCGCTAAAAATAACTTGAATGCTTTTCTTCTTCCACAATATAGTAGTGGTGACGTAACGACTGTCAGCCTGGAGACGGGAGGCTGCGTATTTTGGCTGGTTTCAGCCTACATGGACCGAGCAAAGAAGGTTCCACCGGATAACCTGGGAAAACTGACACTCGAAGTATCAGTTTCCCCAAGTTATCCGGAAAGCCTTCAGGAATCCTACCGATATTAATGATAGGGGTGCGTACTTATTTGATTACTTATTGGGGACTAACTTTGTAGTGTGTTATGTGGGGCAGGAGCCCACTTTTATTATCAGTAACAGGCAGGAAGTTATCTTTGCATCAGACTCCATTAAACATATGGTCAAATAATGGAGGGTGGCGAAGAAACTCTCCTTTTCGGACCATCGGTGCGTGAGGTTTACTATTGGCATTCACACTGTTACCCGGAAAGCCTTCAGGAATCTTAGATGGACTAACTGGAACAAATACGGGGAAGAGTTAGTACGACTCTTACTGACTGATGCTCCGAAGCCCCCAGCCACAGATAAGGAGCTAGATTTCCTGGTGGAGCGGCACCATCTGACTTCGTAGTTGTCCAATTTTTTCACACAGCAAATCATACCATAGGGAAAGAGTTAGTACGACTCTTACCGACTGATGCTCCGAAGCCCCCAGCCACAGATAAGGAGCTAGATTTCCTGGTGGAGGAAATCACAAGCGCCTGTAACTTGTCCTTAGGTATTGCTTGCCCCAAGAAAATACCTAAGGGGAAGCAGAAACCGGTATGGTGGTCCAGTGATTTGGGAATCCTTCGTATAGGGTGTAGGAAAGCATTCAACAGAGCAAAAAGCTCTAGGGAAGCTCAGGATTGGGACTTCTGTAAGGAGAACCTTAAAAAGTACAAAACAAATTAGGGAATGCGCAGAGGAGGTCTTGGAGACTATTCTGTGATAAAATGGAAGATGGTTCGGAGACCTCGTGCCTCAAGAAAATCTTATTTACGAGCCCAACGAGCCCTAGTTACTTAATTAAACCAGATGGGCTGTGAACAACGTCTAGTGGGAAATCATTGGCGCTCCTGTTGGAAACCTATTTCCCAGGTAGAATGCATATGTCGACGGAGCTTGGTAGGAATAGGGAAAAATTATCATCGGGGTGCCCAGATGAAATCGTATGCAAAAACCGGATCCTATGGGCACTAAATGGCTCTAGATCCTATAAATCGGCAAGCTCGGATGGTATCATTCCAGTGGAATTGCAAAAACACTCGTCGAGCATTCTCCCATGGCTGGAGGTGATCTTCAGGAGGTGTTTCAAGCTGAATTATATTCCTAGGAAATGAACGGAGGTTAAGGTGATTTTTATCCCGAAAACGGGGAAGAATTCACAGGCCTATCCAAAGGAACTAAGGCCTATAACTCTATCATCCTTTCTGTTGAAAACATTGGAAAGACTGATTGACGTGTACATACATGCAAAAATAAAACCCAGTAATTGGGCGACATCTCAGCTTGCGTACTGGAATGGGAGATCTGTAGACACGACTCTGCATTCCCTGGTGCGAACAACTAAGAAATCAATCCACTCGGAAGAGTACTGTATGGTAGCCTTCCTCGAAATAGAGAGCGTCTTTAACAATGTCAGGACGGAGGAAGTTCAGAAAGGACTGTCTTTCTTAGATGTGGACTACCCCTTAATGAGGTTGATAAATCAGATGCTAGAATGCGGCATTGTTAACGCGGAGATAGGAGAATCCTTATTTAGGAGGCAAGTAGTTAGAGGAACTTCGCAAGATGGTGTCCTATCACCTCTTCTCTGGAACATAATAATCAATGGGTTACTTTTGGAACTGAAGAGGGAGAGAATAAGGGTGCTAGCGTATTCAGATGCCGAAGCGATCGTGATCTCGAGTAAGTACCTAAGCATGATTAGAGAAGTCATGCAACACGCGCTCTTAATCATTACAAATTGGGCCAGCAAATGTGGGCTGGGTATAAATCCATCCAAAACAGAGCTTGTATTCTTCACCAAGAAATATAAAATTCCGGTAGTCGCCCCTCCTACCTTAAAAGGCACGACACTGGCCTTTACTGATAAGGCAAGATTTCTGGGCATAATTTTGGACAGTAGGCTAAATTGGAAGTCCAATATTTTAGAGAGAGCAAAGAAGTCTACCATGGCTCTGTACTCATGTAGAAACGCCGTCGGTAGGAGATGGGGTCTAAAACCAGAGCTGGTACACTGGCTCCTCACCGCTGTAGTCAGACCGATTCTGATGTATGAAATAAGTGTGTGGTGGCTAGCACTAGACAAGAAAACTTATAAACATATGATAGAGAAGGTACATAGAACGGCCTGATTGCTTATAAGCGGGGCACTGAGGAAAACCCCTACACGTGAGCTGTAGTCTATTGTGACAAATTAAATGTGAATATGGATATATTCGTCTTCCTGTTCGTCTTCCTGCATTGTGTACCAGGTAGAGGTGGTAGCGATTGAGGAAGCGCTGACTTGGTTGATGCATAATGTCATATTCACATGGGATATAACAATATATGTGGACAGTCAGGCGGCAATCAAGTCACTAGAATCTATTTCTGACGTTCGTAGTGGCACTAAAATGCCGCTTATCTCTTAACAAGATGAGTGAGTATCTCAATATTCAGATAGTCTGGATCCCCCGTCACTCGGACGTTCTGGGGAACTGCAGGGCTGACAAACTGGCAAGGAAAGGTACAAATCTCCAATTGAAACTGGAAAGGGCATATCTTGTGGGGGTGCTCACAGGACACTACCGCATTGGGGAGCATGCGAAAATGACTTCTGTAGAAACTGTATGGTTGAGGAGGAGGATGAGACTGTGAGCTAATTCCTCTGATCATGCCCGGCGCTAGCTTACAGGCGGTACAAACATCTGGGCAAGTATTGTTTCAACGGCCTTTTGGATCACGGGAACTGCAATGTGCAAAATATCTTACGCTACATAAGTAGCTCTGAATGGTTCCAATGAAGGTGAAAGGGAAGTAGGATCCTTTGGTATCACAATGGATCGTCACCGGTCTAAGTGTGCGTTAGCAGCCATTCTAACTTAACCTAACCTAACCTAGTTTCATGGACTCAGTGGTTTCATTGAAATAAGTAACAATCTTGTAACTTGTCCTAATTCATTACACACTTCTCGAAATTGCAACGATTCTTAAGCATACAAATAGAAATACCGCCGCCTAAGCGCGGACGAGTATGATGAAATGGTGTGAAATTACAAATATTATATTTTTGCTCACCGTCTTCTAAAAAATCCAAAGGTTTCAGCAAACTGAACAGTGAAAACATTGAAAATGATTACCGAATGCAAAAATAAAAACTATATAAAATTTAATTTTTTTTGAAGTTTTTTAATAGTTGCATTTCATCACAGTCAATTTTTTAAACAACGAGCAGTTGCACCTCATTTTTAGTTTTTTCCCCTTGGGAAAAACATCGCTCAAACTTGTCAAAGAAATTACGCTAGCGCAGGCTTCTATGATTATCTAGTTCTATGGTATTTTCAATTAGGGTAAATGATACAATAATGGACACTATGAAAAAGGATATAATTATTTGGCACCCTGTTTTTATTTTATTCTATACATTTTCAATATAAAAAAAATTTTCAACTAAATTATAAAAAAAACCAATAAACCAAAAAAAAATTATTTATATTAGATTATACTTGCGGTTTTATTATTAAATATGTTGTGTAGTCCTGTAGGGCCCCGCAGTCTCCAACAACGAAATATAGTTATCGCTAAAAAAAATATTTAATTAATCCAACACGTGTTTTTTTTATATATAAAAACAACACGATTAGTGAAAATAAAATAAAAATAAAAAAAAATCACTAACAAAATAATAGTGTTATGTACTTTACAATAAACTTATTTATAAAAAAAAAGTAATTAGTTAAATAAAATTAATAAAAAAAAGAATATTAAAAAAAATATATTAAAAAAAAAGTTTCGAGTTAACACAACTTTTTGTCTTTAAATATCTTATGTTGTGTCTAAGATGACAAACTATCACCCAGAATTCTGTATGTGTCCCGTCTGCTTAGAGTTTCGTATCGAATCCCGCTAGTATGTTCAACGACATATCTTCATATTGTTGACTAAGGACCATATTCTAAATCCCTTAATTTTCACAATGGTTGTTTTGTTTTATGTTTGGCTTATATTTGCTTGTATCCTTCAAAGCACTCGCCACAACAAAAATATAAAAAAACACTTTCCACTGCCGTCTTACTGCAGCCACCATAAATGGTCCACGGCAGTGACTAGAAAACCATTAATTGTATTTTAAATACTGTACACTTCAATCAGTCATGAATTAATTACCTTTTAATATGTATATTTAGTTGTATCTGCTTCTATTTTTTTTTTTATAGTTCTGATGTACGCACACTTTATACCTATATAATTTTATTATATAGCTGTTTAATTTTTTTTTTTTTTTATTATTTATAATTTATTTTGTTATTGTAGTCTTTACATCAAGTTCCAAACAAGAAATAATAAAAAAAATCAGTTTTTTTTTTTGCATTACACCAATGACCACTATCGAAAAAAATCGATAATCATCGATAATATTTGATAAGGGTTATTGGGCAACTACAACCCCATCGCTGCCATTGTCATGTAGGAAAGCGAAACCCTACAACACAGATTCCATGACTAATAGCGCTAGATTTAGAAACTATATTAATTTGGAATGGAAACTGAAAAAGGTTGAGTGCAGTTTAAATCAAAATAATAATTAACACAACATAAATGCAAACCCTATTGGTTATATCTTAATGTCTTTTGCATGGTAAACTCCTAAAATTTTACCTTTCTCGTTTGCAACCGTGTATGTTACACTGCCAGTTCGGTTAACAATGACTCCTGGGACATAGACAGGTGCTAGTTTAGCTGAAAAGTTTTTATTTTTCTCACTTAAGAAATGAGTTTTGACAAACACTTTTTGACCTTTGGTATACGAAATGTATCTTGTACGTAAATTGTAGGTTTTAGAGTACTCGTTGAAAGCTTTCTGTAAATTTGATTTGATTTTATCATGTACGATGGGTAATTTCACATTAGCAGGTAATGTTTCTAAATCAGACTCATTAAGACATTTTGTGTCATGGAGCAATTTATATGTTGCACCATGATTGATCATTTGGTATCCAAACAGAGAAAAAAATGGTGAGTACTAGGTAGAACGATGAACAGCTCCACGTAAGGCTGCAGCTATTTCGTTCAAATGTTCATCCCAAAGGCGGTGATCATTACTAATGTAACTCCGTATTGCACTTAAAACGGATCGGTTTACCCTTTCGGAAGCGTTTGATTGAGGACTGTATACAGGAGTTCGTTCATGATTAATTGCATACTTAGCCAAGAAATCACGAAATTCTTTACTTGTAAATTGAGGGCCATTATCTGAAAAAATAATTTCAGGACATCCAAATAAAGTAATCACGTCATTTTTAAGAAAATTAATAATGTTGGTTGTTGTGTCTTTATTCAAAGATTTTAATAGAGGGAATTTGGTAAGTTGGTCTAATACTACAAAAACAACTGTTTCACCAGATTTTGATCTTGGGTATGGGCCTAGTAAATCTATATATATTTTGTGAAAGGGACTCTCAACAAACTTGGTAGTTCCCATATTTGGTCGCGTTATATTATTTGATGCTTTTGTAGTCTTACAAACCTCACATTTTGTCACATACTCATAAACATCCTTATTCATTTTTGGCCAGTAAAATAGTTTTCTGATTCTAGATAATGTTTTCTTAATACCACCGTGGGCAGCAGTGGGGGCATCATGTTCCTCTTTAAATATTTCTGGTACTAATTGTTCGGGCACCCATAACTTCCAAACTGGTGCATCTAATATGGGTTCACTAATTCGAGGTTCTATGCGTATATACAAACGATCATTTAGTATACGAAGGTTAAGATATTCGGATGGAGTTGCAGAAATTTTTGATTTGATTAATTTATATTTTTCATCTTGAAATGCGTCTGAGAGGAGATCTAAATAATCCACTGAAAGTTTAGCGTTTTCACCTAATTCTGATATCGTATCGCAATAAATTCGGGACAATGTATCGGCTGCTACGTTTTCTTTTCCTTTAGTGTGTACGATATTAAAGTCAAAAGTCTGAAGATAAAGACTCCAACGCGCAAGTTTACTTGTTAAATCACGCATTCCCATCAACCATTTGAGACTTGCATGATCTGTTATAACTGTAAATTTGTATCCTTCGACATATTGTCGGAATTTTTTTATCGACATAACAGCTGCAAGGCACTCTAGCTCTGTGGTAGTATAGTTCTTTTGTGCTGAGTTTAGTTTTTGAGAGAAAAACGAAATTGGCCTTTCAGCTTCTTCCGTATCTTTTTGAAATAGAACTCCACCGAGTCCTTCTGTGCTCGCGTCGCATCGAATATAAAAGTGACTATTGTAATCAGGATTAATAAGCACTGGTGCAGTAGAAAGTAAATTTTTGATTCTTCCAAATGCAAAGTCGGCTTCAGGTGTCCACATAAATTTGACTTTCTTTTTTAATAAATCAGTTATTGGTGCGGTTACTTGGGCGTAGTTTGGTATAAATCTCCGATACCACCCTGCCATTCCAAGAAAGCGTCTTATTTGTTTAATCGATTTTGGAGGTGGAAAGCTAATTATTGATTCGACTTTTGAATGGTCTGTAGAAAGTCCACCTTCACCAACGATGTATCCAAGATACCGAATTTCTTTCATACAGAAATGACTTTTCTCTACGTTTATGGTCAATCCAGCATTAGACAAATGGTTAGCAACTGTTGACAGAAGCTTGAGGTGATTTTCGAGGTTAGAGGATACAACTAAAAGATCATCTAGATACACAAAAACTCGATCGTGTAGTTCTGTTGGGATGACTTTGTGCATTAATCTACACATTGCTTGAGCAGCGTTACAGAGCCCAAACGGCATCACTTTAAATTGATAAAGTGGCCGCCCTGGAACTGTAAAAGCTGTCTTCTCTCTTGACATTTCCTCTAGCGGGATTTGCCAAAAGGCATCTTTTAAGTCTATACTAGATATATATTTAGTATCTTTAAGTTGTGAAATAAGTCCATCTATAATCGGCAGAGGATAAGAATCTTTAACCGTTACATCATTAACTTTTCGATAATCTAGACATAAGCGCGATTTCCCATTGGGCTTCTTAACCAATACAACTGGTGAAGACCATGAACTTTGACTGGGTTCGATCACATTAAGTGAAAGCATTCTATCGATTTCCGCATATAATTTTTCTTGTACTATAGGTGAGACAGGAAAGTAACGTTGTTTGATTGGTAAAGCGGTTCCTACATCAATTTTGTGTTCGTGAAGATGAGTTGAACCTAATCCTAACTTATTGAATGACGGAAATGTCGAAATTACTTTTTGTAAGTGTATTTGATCTTTGCTGGATAATATATGCTTTTTTTAATCGATATCATCATTTAGCTTTAACTCGTCTAACATGATTGGAGCAATACTAAAAGATTCCCAGAAATTTATTCCTAAGTATAAGTTTCCTTGAAGAGATGGAACAATGTAAAATCTTACGAATTTAGTTTTATTGCGGAATAGCACTGGCAGTTTTACGTAACCAATAATGGAATTTGAGGTGCCATCAGCAGTTTTAACTGAAGAATTTATGGGATGAAATTTTATATTGATACCGTTTAGAAATTCAATTGAGTTTTTTCCTAGTATACTAATACTAGCACCACTGTCAAGAAGACCAGTTAACGTTTTACCAAGAATATTTATATCTATGTGTGGCCTAATATCAAGTTTTGATAAGGGTTGTTGTAATGTAGTAGAGGAACATTCTCTATAAATTCGTTTTTTTGTATTGAAATATTTTCTAACTCGTGTACTGCTATTTATTGTGGTAGACTTGCTATGTAAACTCACAAGTGATGAATTAGTGTTGGAACTATCGGTATAAATAATTTTGAATAAATCAGGGTGAGTGTCTTGTCCGGTGGAATTTGTCGTATATTGGTTAGTTTGTGGAATTACTTCTTCACATCCGATGGATTTATTTGTCTGGGAATGTTCAAATGGTTCGAACTTTGAAGCCCAGGTCTGAAAAAGTTCGATCTGTGGTTTTCCGAATTAGTCTTATTGCAATTCAAGCAATTATATTTTTTTACATTTTCTTTTCCGCAGCCGAAACAAAACACACGTAAGATATCTTGTGGACAGTCTTGATAATAGTGCCCTATGTCTTTACAGTTCCAACACACTACCAACTGTCCTCTATTGGGTGTGGAATTGTTTAGTGCATCTAATGGATACCGAGAATCATATTCTACTGAACTATGCTGTTGAGTAGAAGAATGTTCAGGACTTAGCTCAATTACGCTAAAACGACGTGTAGAAGAGTGAGTTCTGGGGTCATAACCACTATGATTCCATAAGTTCTCATATGCCTGAGTGAGTATGCGGAGCTGATTAATTGATGATATTTTTACAGTCATAATTTTGTCTCGAAATACTGGCAACAAATTACTTTTTATCACGTCCAGCAATTCGGATTCGCTTAATCTATTCCGCAATCGATTATTGTGAATTTCAACATCGAGTATAAAACTTTGAATAGTATCGCGCATATTTTGGACCCTTTGATAAATATACCGGCGGTTTTCGGCTTCTTCCTCAGGACTAGTAAACCACGATATCAATGCCTCTTTTATTTGTTCCCAATTTGCGTACGGGTTTCCTCTAACAAAGTTCCAAAGGAACGTATCAGCTTCGCCTGATACATAATCAAATATAAATCTATCTAAGCTACTATTTTTATACCCGAAACGTCTAGCCATTGTCTCAAATCGAAAAATAAATTCGCCAACATTACTATTTTTGGATCCATCAAACTTCAAATTTTTTTTTTGTTGAGAAAACATGTTTGAATTTGTTTCAGGAAAATTATTATTGACGACTGAGGGAAGCAAACTTGTGCGATTTAATGCGACCTGTTCTAACGTTGCCTTATTTAACCTTTACATTGTCGACGAGAAAAAAAACGCAATTTTGACTACGACTACCCCGGTAAAGAAAAAATTTCGTATACATTTCAACGGGATTTTTTTTTTACTGCTTTACTTTTTTGAGTTTTTAGTTTCGTTTTCATACGAATTTCTCTCTTTCTCTATAAATTATTTGGTTAGTTGAGTGTTGAGTGTTGCGGAAACAGTTCAAACAAAAAAGCAATACAGTTTTTGTTTTATTGTATGTAGTGCGCACACGTGTATAATATGGAGGATAAAGAATTCAAATATTTATCTGGTGAACAAATGAGCAGGTAATTTGGAATAAAATAATTTATAGAGTTGTATATATTGAAAAAAATTATTAAAACGGTTTGTTGTGCAATAAATATATTCTTTCCGCTATAGACTCTCGTACGATGAGAAGGAAAAATATTTAAAAAGCGTTTTAGATCATTTTGACTCCCATTCGGAAGATGATAATGAGGTATTTGACGACGACGATATTGACCCCGATTATGTGCCTATAAATGATGATGAGGAATCAGATGTGGAAGTCGAAAACGTTCATCCTGAAATAAACGACAGCACTGACTCAGAAGCAGACGATGAAAACTTTTGCGTTGAAAATATTGATAATGCAGATAGCGGTGAAGTAATTAATCCGGATCTGCTGAATGAATTCTACATTAGTAAAGATGGGACGAAGTGGAGAAAAAATCGACCAAATATGAATCGTTTATCTGCACAGAATATAATACGAGAATCGTTGTTTATGGGGCCAAACCCTAACACTAAAAATTTAAACAATGTGGATACATTTTGCGAGATATTTAGCAAGCCAATGCAGTCTATAATTTGTAGACACACAAATAGAAAGGCCAACCAGGAATACAACAAATATAACGCAGCTAATCCTGATAAAAAACCACGTGTATGGGAATCTGTTCAAGAAGAAGAACTTCTAGCGTATATTGGAATTTTAATTGTGATTGGAACTCATAAATCAAATTATGAACCAGTAACGCAGCTGTGGAAGAAACACGCATATCCTTTATATCGAGCGACAATGTCTGTTCGTCGTTTCTTCAATATATCGCGGTTAATTCGATTTGATTTTGATGTTACTAGACAAATGCGGATGGAAACAGACAAGGCAGCACCCATAACCGAAATTTTTGGAATGTTGAACTCAAATTTACAAAAAAATTTTAGACCTTATCAGTCAATTACTGTGGATGAACAGTTATTTCCTTTTAGAGGACGAACCAAGTTCACCCAGTACATTCCTTCCAAACCCGCGAAGTACGGCATAAAAATATGGTGGGCTTGCGATTCAGAAACTGCTTATCCATTAAACGGGCAAATTTATACAGGAAAAATAGGCAATTTTCGAGAGAAAAACCAAGGTGAACGGGTTGTTAAAGATCTTGTAGCACCCTATAAATATAGTGGTCGCAATGTGACTACTGATAATTTCTTTACTTCCCTTCCACTAGCTAAAGATTTACAAGAATGGAACCTTTCTATTGTGGGAACTATGAAAAAAAACAAAAGCTGTATTCCAGAGGAATTTAAGGCATCGCGATCCAGGGAGGTTTTGTCTAGCACTTTTGGGTTTGGAGAAAAAACAGTGCTATGTTCATATGTTCCGAAAATCAACAAATCGGTGATATTATTATCAACACAGCATAGCGATGATGGGGTTTCCGGATTGAAGCAAAAGCCGGATATAATCTTGTACTACAACGCCACAAAAAGGGCAGTGGATACAATGGACAAAATGGTGTCCCAATACACTACGAAACGTAAAACTAACCGTTGGCCGCTTGCAATGTTTTTCAATATTGTAGACATTGCAGCTCTTGAAGCGTATATAATTTATTCAACCAATCATCCTTCTAACAAAACAGTTAAAAATTATCGGCGAAGACAATTTTTGGAAGAATTAGGAGAAGGATTCTGCATGTCGCTAATAAAAAAGAGAGCATTAAACCGCAGAGTTGTGCAACATTTTCCTATCAGAAATGCAATACAATGCATTCTAGGTTGCCAAATAGAAGAATTACGAGAACCCAATGCGCCTTTCATTCCAGATCAGCAAGACGATCGAGATTCATCGGGACGACTAACACATAAAGGTCAATGTTTTATGTGTTACAGAGAAGAAAAGAAAAAGAGATCTACGAGAAAAGCTTGCGTTCGATGTTTGAAACCAATATGCCAGGCACACAGCCTAACTCAAACCGAGTGCCAAGACTGCCATATCAGTAATTGAACTGAGTTAATTTTTATTTATATATTATATATTTTAGTTTGTTTTGAATTTATGAAACAGAATGTGATAATTTGAATAACGAAATGTGATAAATTTCCTATGAAATAAATTTAACCAAAAAAAATTATAATTTTGTGCGTATTTTCATAACAAACATAAGCGGAAAAGTATCTTTACCCAGGTAAATATTGTCAAAATGGTTGGAAAAATGTAAAAATTGGTAAATTAGTTAAGAAAATAATGCAATTTTCACCAAATTTTCAAATATTCAGAAAAAACAGAAAAATTTGGTCAGTGAGTCGTACCGCTTTCGAAATTAAGTTAAAATTCACCGAGATATTGGAAACTAAAAATTGCTATCTTTACCCGGGTAAATATTGACAATGTGAAGGTTAACGAATCAATAATCTCTTCAAACTCTGTTTTCTCAGAATGACATGAATGAGATTGTGAATGATTATTTTCGAATTCATTAGAAAAGTAAAGATTTTGATTCTTCGGTCTTAAATTATGGTTTAAAGGAGTGCTAGATTCTTTAAGTGGAATATCAATGTTATCACTGTTAGGATTGGGGTTAGAAAACTCTACACTAGATTTTCGAATAGCTCCACTTTGAGATTGTAAAGCGTCAGATGGAGTTGTATCATTGACTGATTCAATTTTGGACGAAACGAATTTCACTGTTTTAGGAGCTTTACCTTTATTGATTTTTGAATCCGAAGATTTAGATCTCGGTAGAGTATCTTGCACTTCTTTTTCATTATCATCAATGTATGTTTTCAGTAGCTGTATTGTTCTTCTAAAAGATCCTAATATTTTAGTTACCTCGCCTACTTCTCCGAAGGTATTTTTCACTCTAGTAGTGCGATCGTTCCAGTGATTTGCCTGAATTAAAAGTTTATGTAATATTTCTGGTAGAGACTTTACAGACAGCCTATTACATTCATTTCCTATTGAACTGGCTACCTCTTGACAATTTCTAAGCCCTAACTCAGGTGCAATAGGTATATGGGTCTGTTTTGGTTTTGGAAAAGTGCCATTTTTTTCTCCAACTATTTGATCAAGCAGAGTTATTTTAGAATTTGGAATAGTTGGATCTATGTCTCGTATTTTATATTCAATGTCTAATTCTTCATCATTAAGAACATCAAATATATTTAATTGAGCCATCTTTATAATACCAAAGTTTATGTAGATGCCTCAAAAAAAATGTTAGTTAATGTTTATTAATTCAACAATAGTGTATATTAAATACGCAAATAAACAAAAATTAAATTAAAAATTAAAAAAAAATTAACTATTAATATGTATTATTTTCACTATGAGTGTATAATAAAAATATAAAAATTTAAATATTTAATAAATACTTTGTATTGGTAACGAATTCTTATCTGAATTAATTACTTAATTTCAATATATTTAATAATAATCATAAACTAATTTGTTTATACCATATATATTATATAGTATATTATGTATTTGTAACTATAATAAAGTAATAAGGGAGTGTTCGATAATGCGTGTGATGTGAAATGTAAAAAATATGTGAATTTTGAAGTTTGTTGTCTCTGAATTACTTCAGTCTAAATATTATAAAAAAAATTAATTGATATTTTAATTATCCCAATTACATTAGGAAAAACCGAGTCACGATTAAAATCAAAACCAATGTTTGTGACAACCAAACAAATCATAACCCTTTTATAATATTTTTTTTTCTTTTAACTTATTTATATTCTGTCATATAGAAAAATTTACTTATGATAATGAAAGAAAAACGGAATCACCGTTAAAATCCAAATTTCATGATCACAGAATAATAATACATAACGAAAACAAAAAAAAAACAGTAAAAAAAATAATTTCTAAAAAAATGTTTAGAGACAACAAAAAAAATAATAATTTATATGCAACGGTACACTTTTCAATTAAAATATTCCTAGTAAATTCAAAAGTTTACAAGAGCTTCAGAATCACTGTAAGATCTAAATTATAAACTATCAGAAATACGAAAGAAGTTTTAAAACATACACTCGTTACAGATTGATTTAAAAAGTCGAAAGATTTATTTAAGAAGAGTAGTCATCCGCTAATAAAATATACTAAGCGGATTTTATGACTGTCTGTAGATGAGGAGTGAAGCTCCTTGGATGTCTGTTTAGGACTACCCTAAGTGATATTCAAAAAAAATATTACCTTTCGGTCATATTATCGAATGACCTTCAGGTCCCTGTTTTCGGCGCCATGTGGTGAATTTTAACCTCCGATCACGTGGTACGTATATATATCGGGATTGGCTCGCCTTTTGGGGAGTTCGTTTGATCGGATTTTGGTTTTATATGAATTCAACCATTAATCTGTACCACAAAAAAAATATATATATGTACACAAATTATACACCTCACATCTTCACACACAGGTCTTCACTCCCTTATAAAAAGCTTATTCTTTCATTATCTTTGTTTTTTTTTTTAATTTTATTCTATACATTTTCAATATAAAAAAAAATTTCAACTAAATTATAAAAAAAACCAATAAACCAAAAAAAAATTATTTATATTAGATTATACTTGCGGTTTTATTATTAAATATGTTGTGTAGTCCTGTAGGGCCCCGCAGTCTCCAACAACGAAATATAGTTATCGCTAAAAAAAATATTTAATTAATCCAACACGTGTTTTTTTTATATATAAAAACAACACGATTAGTGAAAATAAAAAAAAAAAAAAAAAATATCACTAACAAAATAATAGTGTTATGTACTTTACAATAAACTTATTTATAAAAAAAAAGTAATTAGTTAAATAAAATTAATAAAAAAAAGAATATTAAAAAAAATATATTAAAAAAAAAGTTTCGAGTTAACACAACTTTTTGTCTTTAAATATCTTATGTTGTGTCTAAGATGACAAACTATCACCCAGAATTCTGTATGTGTCCCGTCTGCTTAGAGTTTCGTATCGAATCCCGCTAGTATGTTCAACGACATATCTTCATATTGTTGACTAAGGACCATATTCTAAATCCCTTAATTTTCACAATGGTTGTTTTGTTTTATGTTTGGTTTATATTTGCTTGTATCCTACAAAGCACTCGCCACAACAAAAATATAAAAAAACACTTTCCACTGCCGTCTTACTGCAGCCACCATAAATGGTCCACGGCAGTGACTAGAAAACCATTAATTGTATTTTAAATACTGTACACTTCAATCAGTCACGAATTAATTACCTTTTAATATGTATATTTAGTTGTATCTGCTTCTCTTTTTTTTTATAGTTCTGATGTACGCACACTTTATACCTATATAATTTTATTATATAGCTGTTTAATTTTTATTTTTTTTTTATTATTTATAATTTATTTTGTTATTGTAGTCTTTACATCAAGTTCCAAACAAGAAATAATAAAAAAAAATCAGTTTTTATTTTGCATTACACCAATGACCACTATCGAAAAAAATCGATAATCATCGATAATATTTGATAAGGGTTATTGGGCAACTACAACCCCATCGCTGCCATTGTCATGTAGGAAAGCGAAACCCTACAACATTCCACTGGCAAGCCAACATATTGACCTACGGACGCAGTTAAAACTCCTGATCTACTGGATTTCTTTATATCAAAACAAGTTTCATCAAATTTTATTGAAGTAGAGGATAATTCAAATATATAGTATCTGATCATTCTGCAGTGATACTTACCATAAACGACAAGATAATTAGGAAGGAAACAAGACTAACTCTTGTCAATAAAACAACTGACTGGGGTAACTTCAGATCTGAATTAGAAAGCAATATTAACCTACAAACACGATTAAAAACAGTAACGGAGCTACAGGAAGAGGTTGAAAACTACACAAATATCATTCAATTAGCCGCGTGGAATAATACTAAAGAAACAGCATCCAAAACTACTGGTAAAAGCTACCCAAGAGAAATTAAGAATCTGGTCTTAGAAAAAAAGAAAGCTAGGAAAAAATTCTAACAAACGAGGAGTCCATCTGACAAGACGATCCTAAATAACAAATCACAGCAGCTTAAGCGAGAAATTCAGTTCATTTCTTGGAAAGTTGACGCCTGATGAAAATACAGACTACTCATTATGCAAACAAAAGAATGAAAACCCTAATCATGCAAATCTTTCCTATTAAGCGAAGTGATGGTTCATGAACCAGGGATAATAAATCAAAGGCTGAAGTGTTTGCTGATCACCTGGCTGATATTTTCCAACCGAATGAAACCGAATCGGATCTTATAATCGAAAATGGAAGCAACGACTATGGGGGCAAAATCCTTCTAAAAACCCAGAAACAAGTTAATAGGGAAATAAAATTCAATCTGCAGACCGGAAAGGCTCCTATATATGATCTTTTATCAGGAGAAATTCTAAAGCAACTACCAAAGAAAGCTATTGTTCAACTAACCCATTTATTTAATGCTGTTTTTAAATTACGGCATGTTCCTTCTGCCTGGAAAATTGCAGAAGTTATTTTGCTACCGAAACCAGGTAAACCGCCAAATAAAGCTCAATCTTATCGTCCGATATCCCTGCTTTCTATCATCTCAAAGCTAATGGAGAGACTTCTTCTAAGAAGAATGACACCAATAATAGAAAGCAGAAACCTAATACTGGATCACCAATTTGGGTTCAGATGTAAACATTCAACAATTGACCAGGTTCACAGAATTACAGACATTATAGAAAAGGCGTTAGAAGATAAACAAATTTATTCTTCCTTATTTCTGGACGTGGCAGCAGCTTTCGATAAGGCATGGCATGAGGGATTAATACATAAACTAAAAGTTATGCTTCCGGGACCATATGTTGACCTTATGGAGTCGTACTTATCTGAAAGACTTTTCAGAGTAAGACAAGAAGATGAGTATTCTGAACTGAGAGAGGTAATGGCAGGAGTCCCACAAGGCAGTTTTGCAAGAGGCGGCGAATAAACTTTAATATGCAAGTGAAGAAATTCACCAGTGGACGAAGCGATGGAAAATCAAACTTAATGAATTAAAATCTGCGCATGTCAACTTTACGAACAAACCATTGGTTAATCCGCCGCCAATCAGCATAAACGAGGTCATGGTGCCATACGAGAACTCCACCAAATTCTTGGGTATGACACTGGACGTTAAGCTCAAATGGAAAGAGCATGTGAAGAAAGGAGCTTTATCTTAAATATAGATAATTGTACTGGGTAATTGGACGAAGGTCAATTAAGCACAGACAACAAAATATTGATTTACAATCAAATCCTAAAACCGGTCTGGCTTTATGGTTACATAGACTACTCCATAACGAATCACCAGGACAATTCAGAGATTTATTATAAATGTAATTTCAAGGAATGGTAAAATTTACTAAGTTTTAACCATGAAACTATTTCAAATTTATATATATATATATATATATATATATATATATATATATATATATATATATATATATATATATATATATATATATATAAATATATATATATATATATATATATATATATATATATATATATATATATC
>CAUVYK010000238.1:0-39590 GCA_963556175.1 Tipula confusa
CGAAAACCCGGGAAAAAGTGCTTCCAATTCAACATATTAGTTGACATAATATTCAAGCTTCGATCAACTTTCAACTTTCATAAGGTCGCAAATGGAGAAAAGTAACTTTATAGGGGTTGTTTCCTTTATTGTACCAAATATAACATCGAATCTATATTATCAAACAATTTGAATAACACATTTCTATTTGCTGAAACATGCCTAAATCCGAATCAAACTTAAACCGATCAACGTCAATAAATATACTACTGCGATGCATTAATCAATACAATTATAGATGGAAAATTGGATTACAAAGGAATCAACATGGTGGCATTAATAACCAAGTCAAAAAGGACATGAATAAATCAGAGCTAATTGGATTTGCAATGGATGAAGATTTTAGGAGATAAGGAAACCGAATGCCAACCAGTTTATAAATCGAGGAGAAAACTTATATTACCGTTTTTAAAATGCAACTTCCAGAAAAGATCAGACAAGATTTGATGTGACATTACTAAATGTAAGGACGACCACTGGAAGTATTTTGCATACAGCAGAACATACTTGATTTTTTTTAAATATACAAGAAGCACAATTACATACTTTCAGCGGATATCCAAAAATGTAGATGTCAATTTGTTTTAACAAAGACCATTGAAATGTATCCCACAGTAGCAAAAATTATCAAATTTAGTGTTTGTGTAAGTGACTGGATGTCAGGTTAAAAAAATACGCCTTTTAATGGCAAATGCTACATTTTTGACAACGTAAAGATTTGAAAATAGTTAAAGAGAAATTTATAACTTTGATACAAATAACAAACAAATAGGGAAAAGGTGCTTCCAGATCAAAATAATTACAGTTGTATATACCTCCATTAGATGTCTCTTAAAAAAACTAAAGACCATTTTTAAGGTAGGTTTACATGCCACAAGAAATAAAAAAAGGAAATAAATACTGAAAAACAAATTATTGAAATATTTATATATATTTTAAAGTATTCAGGTAATTTTTGTTAGTGAAATAAATATATGACTAAAATCGAATTAAACAAAAAAAAAATTATCGATTCACTACCAACTTATATTTTAATTAAATAATCATCTTCCTCATGAATCATCTTTCTCACGAAGATTTATCTTCGTTGCAAATCTTTTAAATGAAGAAGTGTTATGTGTTTACAAAAGTAATCTACAACGCTTATAAAACCATATATAGAAAGAGCATAAAAATTATTGTTTAGTGTTATTCGAGTTTTAGGATTTTTTTTATTAGAATATACCTATTGCTTATCCTTCTAGTATATTCTTAAAAGCATTAATACCGAAAATTGTTTATGTATTATTACCAATAAAATAGTAGTTTTATTTTATAACTAATATAGTTATTGGTATTAAGTAACTTGCTAATTATTCGAAAGTAATAAAAAAGTATAATACTGACAATTTTATTAGTTGTACATCTTAAAGTGCAATA
The DNA here is from genome assembly GCA_963556175.1 of Tipula confusa. NCBI lineage: Eukaryota > Metazoa > Arthropoda > Insecta > Diptera > Tipulidae > Tipula > Tipula confusa. The sequence continues at coordinate 1,459 of CAUVYK010000238.1, forward strand.
AATCAATAACTGGGTAAAGAAATAAACTTTTTCGAGGGAATATATTATAACGAGTAAACTTGTGGGAGTACTATAGGTCGCGAATGAATATATGTTACCAAAATCATTTTATTTCTTAAGAATTAAGCTAAGTTTTACTTTATTTGGACTTTATACACTAAATAATTTATATATATATATATATATATATATATATATATATATATATATATATATATATATATATATATATATATATATATAAACATACAAATAAATATAAAATGTTGAACAAGATTTATCTTTTCCTGTTTCATTTCCTCGACATCATGCTGCTTAGTTTTTATTTTTTCTTACAGTTGGAAAAGCTCTGTTGAATAGGAATAGGAAATAAAATACTATTACAACACTCTCTGATAAAAGCATGAAAATAATATAACGTAGAAAAAAGGATGTTCTGAATTAAGCTGCTTTTCTATTATATTGCAGTTCCTATATATAAAAATGTAGTCTTGTGTTGTGTTTTATATATTTATTGTATGTACATATACAGTTGTGTTACATATAAACATAATAGCATAATATATATAAGATGAAAATTTACTGCTTTCAGTTAATTATCCATCATTCAAGTGGTTATATATATATATATATATATATATATATATATATATATATATATATATATATATATAAAATATATATAAAATATCAAATTTTAATGCGCTAAATTAATTATAATTTTTTTAAATGATGGACTCTAGGAATTCTTTATGTCATTAGCGTAATTAAGCTTATCATTATATTTGTAAGTACGTAAACTATTCGTAAAAAAGTTTTTAATCAAGTTTAAAACAAAGATTCCAGGATTAAAAGGGGTGCTTAATTAAAAGGCAAAATATTTTATTTGAAGTTCAAAGTTTACTGCAATAAAAGTTGAAAATGGTGATGTCGCAAGAATCGGTCAATAAAGTATTTTTACTTGAAAAAAAAATACAAATAATGATCGGCCATCTACAGCAAACACTTTCAAGGTTATTGGTACTAGACTGAGACTTTGGCAGCAAAGTTGAGCAATTTCAAATTATAAACAGATTTAAAATTATCCTTCTCAATATTTGTGAAATATTACAATTTATATTTCGAACATTTTCGATTAAAAAAAATTCTAGAAAAAGTAAGTACTTAGGGACCAAAATAATAAAACTATGACACTTAGACCAAAATGTTTCTTAACAAAAAGTTTTTGTGAAATCTGTGAAAGCAACATCAGCCTTCTATTCACATTTAAATGAATATATGATATAATCCAAACACATAACAAAATTATTTGCTGAGAATTTTCTTGGATATAAGCCATTTTGGTGGGCCTGGGGATAATTACATTTTTAAATGAATTGGAAAACAAATGAAACGATCCTAAACCATAGCCATAAAAATATTGACTTTAAATAGTTTACGATATAACATCAGTCACCTTTTTTTTTTTTTAAATGGACTAACAACGAAATTTCCAACTGACGGCAACGAACATTTACACAAAAATGTATCTGAAACTTTTTTAGGATTAGATGAATAGATGAGTTTAAATCCACCAAGATAATTACTTATCATTCTGAAGGTTCTAATTTGTTGCCATAGATCATAAAGTAATTTCGCTTAAATTTGTTATTTGTTACTTTACAGATTTATTTCAGTTTTTTACCAAAGTAAATTGTTTGTTTGTTTGTTTGTTTGTTTGTTTGTTTGTTTGTTTATTTCTATGCAATCTGTTTTGGGGCCGAAGCTCACCCAACTCTTTCGCGGTTAATTAACGTCCTACTTTACGCCATTACTAGCCAAATCGAGGACGCGCGAATACAGGTTTGCGTTTCAAATATCCATCTGCACATTGCATTGCAGGACGATGGTTCGGCCCATGAATTCTGCACTCCAACGGGGGGTCATAGTTGTGTTCATCGTCATCACCGATCGTAATCAAGTGATGAAAAATCCCTTTTGCAACCCTCCCCCGTTGGGATTCGAACCCGGTACCTCCCGTCCCAAACACCGCAGCTTTAACCACTGCGCCAATTGCTCGGTCCAAAGTAAATTTATATCAAAGTTGTCATGGCCGAGGAGCAGCGAGTTATGAATTGGTTTGGGGAGTAGATTTACAGGGGAGAGAAGAAAGGTTTATTTTTTTTTATGTTTACAGGGTGGATTTATTGGTATATTGTATTTTGTTCATATTTGGAAGTTTTAATATTTGTTGTGGTTTTTATTGGTTTATGTTGTAGACTGGGAAGGACATTGTTTTACTTGCAGGTGTGTGGTATTTTATAAGTTGTTGTTTAGCCTGTCTAGTTTGTGTAGGCATTTGATGTGGCAGGATGTTGGGTACCTATCTTCTGCATTGATAATTCGTGTGATGGTTGGGTTTGTAGAGTTTTAACATCTGTTGACAAATTTTATTGTGTTGTACCATGAATTGATCAATTCTTAAAATGTTGGCAGTTTTGTAGAGTATTGCATTAATGATGAACTCGTATGAGTCAACTTTGCGGGAGATCTTGATGTACGATCTTATAACTTCTCTTTCATATGGTCGAAGCTTCTCCATTTGGCTCGATATGAGTTTGACAAAACCGGGAACCTGTAGCTAAGTATTGGCCTTATTACCTGTTTGTAACGCAACAATTTTATTTGAGCTTTGGAGTTGGGTTTTGTAGTATAAAATTGGGTTGATTGAATTGTATGCTATAAAAGCCATGCTTAAGTTGGCTAGGTTTAGGAAAATCGGACGTAAATAGCACATATAATATTTTATATTGGCCCCTGGATTGATCCTTGTAGAACACCAGCATTTATCGTGAAGGGACCGGACAATACTGTATCAACTTTTACCTGAACTCTTATCAAATGCGAGTAGAATCGAGTTATATTGAATTAGTTTCAGAGCAATATCGTTTTTGAGAATTTTACCTGCATGTATAGTTGACTGGTTAGCACGGAACCCGAATTGGTTGTTAAGAATAACCTTGTGAATAATAATTTTCTCAAGCAAAATCTTTTCATAGAACTTATATTTGATAAAAGTGAGATCGATCGGTAGCTTGTTGGGTTTTCCGGTGATTTTCTTTTTTTGAGAATGGGTGCTACAATGGAAGATTTCCATTTGTCTAGTAAAATCAATTGTTGTTTAAGGTACATAATATCTTTGAATATTATTTTCAATTGCAGCCTATATTTTTGATATTATGTCATTGATATTGTTTTTTTTAGATCTCTATCCTTTGGAATTTCAATATTATCCAGGTAATTATCCAGGTGATCATTAAATTTAAACCAGTTGACAGAGCTATAGTTTAGAATCTGTCTTGGAGGCTGTTTAGGGATGGCAATTTTGAGTGAAACAGCTGAGTGATTGGATTCAAAATCTAAGATCATTAGATTTGGATAAAATCCCAACTGCCTGTGACAGTTTAAGTTGAACCCATCAGAAAGCTTGTAATCACTACAGGGGTTTGATATTATATTTCCCCAATAACTGTGTTTGTAGTTAAAGCCTCTTCTATAATAATATGGGAATTGATGGTTGCCCTTAATTTTAATATTATGTCAAGTTTTTTGGTGTCTTTAGTTCTACTTTAACTACTGGAGGGACAGTAAACTGCGGCCATAAATAATTTATTGTATTTGTTGATTTTGATAATCGAGGTCTTAATAGTGTTCATTCCTATTGGATTCAATAATAATGTTTAATGTTTTGTTTGATCTAGACTCCTATTCCACCCTCCCCCTTATTGGAAGTCCGGTCATTCCTATAGAAAACATAGTCCTTAAAGGAATTTTTTTTGATTTAAATTATGTCTCATTTAGGAGAATAATATGGGGTTTTGGTTTTTTATAGCATTAGTTCTAACTCATGTCTCCTTTTGCAACTAATTAATGAGTTGACATTTAATTGTAATATACATAAAGTTAGTTTTGAATTTTATTATTTCATTGTGGAGGAGTTAGATTAACATAAAAGTCGAAAAACAGTATATTTTTATCGATGGGATCTGCTAGGACATTTAATGCTGTAAAGCCTATACCAAAAATGTTTTATAATAAATTATACGGGGGGTAAATGTAAAAATAATAAGAAAGTCCTAAAATATGCTCCAGATCAAAGTGTGTTCAACTCTAAAATACAAAAGATCTTAATTTTAAAAAAAGTTACTGTAGTAAGTAATTGAAAAAGATGTGCAAGATTATATATCTTTTTAAATTAATTTCTGGAAATGAAAATCGTAATTAAAAATGTGATCAAACGGTTGAAATTATCGATCGTATGCATTTACGTTATCTTCTAGAGTTAAAATACGTTTAACCTTGCCAAAATAGTATTATTTTTAAAAGCTTAATATTAAACTTTTATAGGTATGCAAAATTTTCTCTTTATCTTACCACTATTCACCAGCAATTTGGCTGAATTGAAATGAATGACTATACATGTACATTACGGCTGCTCTTGGTTTTCAATATCTTGTTAAGTTTCTGGCTTTAATTAAAACCACAAAGATCATTTTCAGAACCTTTATATCAAAGACTTATGATGACTTATATCAAAGATTTATGATGTTCTTCGTTTTGAACTAAAGACAATCAAGGATTTCGGTTAGTTCGTTTATCAATACGAAGAAGTTATCTGGTAATAAATTGAATCAAACAAACGACAGCGTAGATTAAAAATATTATTGATTTGATTCAAATCCAATGAAGACTTCAAATTTTGAAATAAGTGGCTCCAGCCAGGAGCAGTATATCAACATCTAATATTGATAATTCACATCTGAAGACAATTAAAAATGTCAATAAAAAACCGAGCTATATTGCCAAAAGCAATTAACCTTCACTTTGACAGTATACACCAGGGTATAGATTTTTTCGTCATATATTTCCTATGGAAAAAATAAAAATATTCCGTGAAATTTTTTTAAAGTTTTAATTTCAGGCTTTTATTGCAAGATGGAATATTTTAGTATAATTTTTGAAGGCAGTAAACTTTACTAACTTTGAGGTTTATGAAAAAATGAAACAAACCGAGCTAAGGTTTTCAATAAAAATAAAATTATAATTCACTAGTAATTCATTATCACAATTGTAAAAATCAAAAAATAAAAATATTACGCCATATGGCCGTCTTCGAACTTCGTTTGCGTAAGACTATGCGTCTGACAAACTGGTTTTCAACCTTGAACACAAGCTTTTCGTGTAGGTCTTTTACGTTTCTCCTCCTCATAGCACATATAACATTGACCTTTTTGTGTGAGCTGCCCATCTTCATGTCTATCCATTTTTAGGTCTGCAATAAAACGAACGTTATGTGGCTGTTGTAGTTCTTCAAAATATTTTCCAAGAATGCACTCTACAGCAGTTCTCGTTGGGAAAAACCTTATTACCCGGGATAGTTTTGCTCTTTTGTAGATAATAGGAATGCATAAATGTTCACCTAACCTTTGCGAAAATTCCCGTCGTCGACCAGTTTTGACAGTTTGGGTGCTTGATGGATTGTTTTTTGTAAATATAATATATGCAACGAGCCCTGCGATTATATAGAAAAACATCGCCAGTGGCCAGCGATTAGTTTTTCGTTTTGTTGTATTCTGACCCAGCATTTTGTCCATCGTATTGAATGACCCTTTGGTATGGTTATAATAATGTAAAATGTCAGGCTTGTGTTTTGATCCAGAAGTTTTATTATCAACATGTAGACAATAAAACCACTGCTTTGTTAATCTTAGGTACGTATGAACAAAGCATACTTTTTTTACCGAAACCAAAATTTGTTGATAAAACCTCCAGTTTTTAAGGCTTTGAATTCAGCTGGGATGCAGAGCTTGTTTTTTTTTCATGGTACCGACCATTGAGAGGCTCCAGCTAAGTAACTCTTTCGCTGGAGAAATGGATGTGAAAAAATTGTCTATTGTAATATTTCTACCTGTATTTTTGTATTGTAATACTAGGTTTTTCACACAACGCTCACGATTGATATCCCGTGTGTGATTGATTTTAACTGTATAGATTTGTCCGTTTAACGGGTACGCGATATCTGAGTCACAAGCCCACCATATTTTATTGCCATACTTTGCGGGTTTCGACGGCATATACTGCGTAAACTTGGTACGCCCCCTAAATGGAAAAATTCGTTTATCAACTGTTATGCTGGGGTTTGGTCGATGATTAAGTTTTAGTTTGACGTTTAGCATATTAAAAATATCAATGATGGGTAGCGCCTTGTCGGTTTCAATTCTTGCCGCTCTAGTCACTTCAAAATCGAACCAAATAAACCTCATTATGTTGTAAGAGCGCCGTACAGACAAAGTTGCTTGATATAAAGGGAAGGAATTGTTTTTCTAGAGTTGATGTACAGGTTCATAGTTTGATCTGTAATTTCCGATGACAATTAACAGTCGCATATAAACTAAGAATTCATCCTCATGTAATGGTCCCCAGGCTATTGGTTTTTTATCTGGATTTAATTCGTTCGTTTTTTGATATGTTTTATGAGCCTTTTTATTTGTGTATTGACAAATTAAATTTTTCATCGATGTATCGAACAAAATACCAAAAGTGCCTACATCATTTAATAGTTTGGTACTGGGTTTGGGACCCACAAACAATGATTCGCGAAGAATATTCTGGCTTTGCACTCGCTGCATACTTGATTGTGATTTTCTCCATTTGGTCCCATCTTTACTGACGTAATATTCCTCTGAATTTTCATGACCTTCTTTACTGTTCTGTGTTTGCTGATCAATACTATTATCTGTATTTAAATCATATGTCATCGCGCCTTCGGAATCGGTGTCTTCGTTTATTTCCGCCATTACCTGTTCTAATTCAGTATCCGATTCTTCGCCAAGGTTTCTTGGCTAATGTTCATCAGTATAGTAATCATCATTTAAATTATAATTCTGATCTTCCTCTGATTCTGAGTCTGAACGCTTTACTAAATTTTGTAAATAAGTTTTCCATTTATTTTAATTTAATTGCACAAAAACTAAAAAGTTACACACAATTTCAACTAATTATATTAGTCACACTGTTAGAGTTAATTCATAAAAAATTAATTTCTCTGTAGAAAATATTTCTCCTTTTTTGATAAAGGATCAAAGTTTGTTTGTTTTTCAAAAAATAAAATTTGTATTTATATATTTTTTTCATTCTCCTATTCTCGTGCAACCTAATATAGTAAAGTAAAGTACCCTTTTTTACTAAAAAAATGAAAAATAAACAAAATATCGAAAACTACTTTGTAATTAAACCATTTTCATATAAAACATAAGCGATTTCAATTTCTATACCGGGGTTTATACTGTCAAGATTAAGGATTGTTTTTTGCCGACAAAGTAAAGGAATATTCTACATCCATAAAATTATTTTTTGATATACAACTGAAATCGAAACATAACACTATGAGAAATAATAAGTATAACAACGATATGAACGATGACGAAATATATGACGTCATATACACAATTCCAGTGAATAACAGCTATGATCTATTTAAAAATCATAATTCACAAAACAACATCGATAACAATATTAAAATTATTAACAACAGTGACAAAAATAACAACAACAAATTTTTAACACAAATAACAATTAAACATTTACAATATGCATGATGTCAGTAAAATTATTTCAGCCTTGAATATTAAAGAAGATAAAATAAAATTAACATAATTTGGCTCCCGAATTCAAATAAAAAACGTAGCAGCTCATACAAAATTAATTGAACAACAAAGAGCATAATTCTACACATATGGAAATCTGGAAAATCGATTGCTAAAATTCGCAATTAATGGACTTTATGATACTCCAACAGATGAAATCAAAAAGGAACGTTAGTATTGGACTAACAACTGTTTTGTTGAAAATTTTCCGTTAAAGATATGATGACCAAAACGTTTATTTTGTTAAATTTTCAAAAAACTCCACAAACATATAATCATGTAAACCATCTTACATGTAAAAAGATGGGGCCATCCATTTCCAGCAGGTGTTAAAATTATGAAAATGCACAAAAGCCAATCTGGCGAACTCTTGTCCATGTGCCGCAACTTATAAAAAGAAAATTCGAATTCACAAAATAAAATACTGAACATGATAATGAATAAACCGCGTTACGTTAGCACCAAAACTATACACCAGGTCACCACCATACAATTAGTAAGTGAGCAGCTCTTAAAAATAAATATTCGATACCAAGCCAATTGTACAAATTTCGAGACTCCTCTTATACTTGAGATATTAAGAGATTAATCCTATGTGCCTTAGAAGATTTTTCGTACTAAAATTTTCCAAATTCAAAGATTCCGCTACTGTCTCATAGGTGAAACAAACAAAAATTAAATGAAGAAAAAATAGAAAAATGGGCGGGTCATACTCTGTTCGATCTAATATTAGTTTTTACTTTTTACCAAGCGCAAACTGGAATAAGAATTAAAATCGTTAAAATATTTAACTTTTTCTAAATTTCGTTAAGTCGAATGTATGGCATAGATAAAGACTTTTGTGCTAGTGGCATCTGTTGGCAGATTGGTTGAACTAACAATATATGGAAAAGTTTAGTTTGAAAAGTCTTCTGAGTAGATGTATATGTGAGTCCTTGATCAAACTAATGTTTTATAAACTTCTAGAGAAAACTTTTAAAATAATATAAACAAGGTTGCTTCATTATGTTTTATAAGCCATAATTATGATCACTTACATCTAAATAGTAAAAGAATTTCTTAGTTGACGTAATCAATGCTTTTGAAATTGTTCATCACGAACTGTTATGCTAGATAAAGAGTTTAAGTTTGGAATTTGTGGTATACCATTTAACATGTGTTATGTGTCTTCTTGTTTTCAAAATGTTGTGATATATAATATTTTCAGTGACACTAAGTATCTTTGTTGTGGTATGTCTCTAGGTTCTGTATCGGCACTGCGTTAATTGTTGACTTATAAACACTTTTTTTGTAAGTAAAAATTTTAATAATGGCATAAAGTAGGACGTTAAGTTAATCGCAAAAAAGTTGGGAGAGCTTCGGCCCCAGAACACATTGCATGGAGTAAAACAATAAAAAAAAATAAAACATAAATAAGAATTTTAATGGAAAGGTTGTCACGCTTTTTGCTTTTTCTGATCAAACTGATAACTGGGTGCAAATCTTGTTCAATATCAAAAATGGTTAAGTTTTCAAAATATGGTAATAAATTCCAAAACATGGTTTATATGCCGTTTTTAATGCAAGATCAGATGCCATTACTTCACACATCTATGATTGAAAGGAAACGGAAAAACGGTTTGTCCAAATAAACTATCCAATGAAGGAAACAAATTTGTTTGTCCATCTGGTGTTTACGATTTATCTATTATATATTGACAATAGTCAGTATAGTACTGAGTAGTACTGACGAATCAAATGCCGCTTAACTACCGAAAAATGATTTTATAATTTAGCTAAATTTCTTAATTTCATCCTTTAGTAGGAAGTTCAAAATTTGGAATTAGTAATATTTTGAATTATATATCTTGGCTATTTTGATTCGGCCAGGAAACCAAATGAGGTTAGAGAAATAAACGTAAAAAAATAAGATTAATTATCCGCTGCCGACAATTTAGCACTCTATTACCTACTTTTGAAAAAAACGAAACTTTACAAAAACGATGAAACCTAGCAAATATTTTTTTAAAAAATTTGGGCAAATATTTCCTTTGTATGCCAAATTCTTTAGTTCGTAAAATCTTTCACGACTCCAATTTAATATATATATATATATATATATATATATATATATATATATATATATATATATATATATATATTTATATATATATATATATATATATATATATATATATATATATATATATATATAAATATATATATATATTTATATATATATATATATATATATATATATATATATATATATATATATATATATATATATATATATATATATATATATATATAAAGGATTCCACCCGTCCTCGTTTGATGAGGATTGTCCTCGTTTGACTGTTTTGACCTCGCATCTTCGTCGAGACGGGAAAACCCTCTTTGTCTAAATGTCTAAAAACATTTAAAAAATTGTTTTCTCGTTGAATATAAAAACCAAAATGTGCAATAAATTATAGATTTAAACAGTCTATCATATTCCGTAAATATTGCTGGTTGTGATGAAAAAATTAACAAATTATGTAGTTTCCCTTTCTATTAAAAGTAATAGAAACAAAATCAATAAAACAAAAAAAAATTTAAAACAATAATACCAATTACCAACCAAAAAAACAAAAGATTCGTGTTTTTGTATCACATTTTTTTTAAATCCTGCCTTCCCTTCACGCAGGCAGATGAAAATATACAGCTCAGTTAATCGAATCACACAAACGCTAGAACAAAACAGTAGGCAACAATTTTATTTAATTTAAACGTAAAAGTAAATTCGTAAATTCTTTTTATTGTGTTGGGTTTTATGAGAGATCAGGTCATAATTTAAGAATTAATTGTTTTATTGACGTTCAAAGTTATCCGTAAGTAATATGAATATTTGATTTTTAGAATATTGTTAAAAAATCTTCAATTTTTTTAGGAAGTACAATGTCATTAAATTCAAATGAACCTGAAAAAAAAAAAAACGAACGACCAAATTTAATAATTCCTGGGTGCAACTGAAAAGTTGATTAAAAAAAGCTTCAAGTGATAAGGATTACTGTAATTGATGTAGTGTGGAAATATCAGTTTCTAATAAGGGATTTCGAGCTATAGAAGACTATGAAAGAACAAAAAATCACCAGCCAAATTAACGGTTCCTGGTTGCAATGTTGCAATCAGTACATTTTTCAATGTTAAGGATTCAACCGATGAAGATTTGACTACAGCAGCAGAACTTACCCATATTTATCATTGTATCAAACACAATCAAACGTAAAATTCGTTGGATTGCTGCCTAAAATTAATCAAAGCTACACATTTTGACTCCAAAATTGGAAATAAAGTTAATTGCGGCCGAACTAAAGCTGAGGTGATTGTGACAGAACTATTGGTTCCTAAAGAAATGGAAGAAGTTATATCTAAAATAATTGCTAACGATATTTGTTATTCATTACAAGTAGATGCTTCGAATCACAAAAATAGAAATTTTTTGTTTGACTTGTAGATTTTTTTTAAAACGCTGTATAACCGCAACTGGTATGTTTAGTGCAATACAAAAATCGTTCAATTATTTAGGTTTACCTCTAGAGAAAATTTCAACTTTCAGCGCGGACGATACAAATTCTAATTTCGGACACAATAATTCTCTCTATCAGAACATGAAAACGTTGAACCCAATTGTTCTAAAAGCGAATTGTTATAGCCATATCGTCCATAATAGTTTGAAACGTTGTTTAAATACGCTGTCGTTTAATTTCGATAATTTTATTTCAACAATTTTTCATTTTTTCACTAATTCAGCAAAACGACGAGAACATTTAATTTCTTTTCGTAATTATTGTGATCTCAAGGGAGAGCTAATCAATTATTGCCCAAACAGATGGGTTTCGTTACTTCTAGCAGTAAGTCGGATTCTAGAAGCGTGGCAGGCTTTAAAAATGAACTTCCAAGACCTCGCAGTAAAAAATGAATTGCCAAAACTATATTACAACATTTTAGATATTAAAAATAATAAAATTTACGATTCATTTGAAATATATATATATTTTATACAGCAAATAACCAATACTTTCAAAGAAGCTACACATAAATTAGAAGCCGAAAACCGGACGATTTTAAATTAGTTCGAAACTTTGTCAAATTTTATTTTGCAATTAGCAGAAAGAAAAACAAAAAAATTCTATGGCTACGAAGTTCGAAAGAGTTTGCTTAAAATAAATGAGATAAAATTAAAAGAAGTGCTGAAAGCGGAGTTTAACGGTTTTATAAATATAGGACTAAATTATGTTAACGAAAAAATAGAACTCAATAGTTCAATAGATTTGTAAAAAAAAAACAATTGGAAGTTTCTATTCTAAATTAGCAATTCCCTTCTTTTGATTGTGCTAGTCATGAATATAAAATGGTCATGAATATAAGCTAACGTGCCATGAATTTTATAATAAAATTAAGTCGATACTAAAATGCGCCAAATCAAATGAAAAATATATATTTAAAAACCATAATTTTATATAGTTATTTAAATTAAATTAAATTTTTTTAACCCTGATATATATATATATATATATATATATATATATATATATATATATATATATATATATATATATAATAATATATATATATTATATATATATATATATATATATATATATATATATATATATATATATATATATATATATATCGCAATGATGATAGTAAAAGTGCAACAAACATAAAAGAAACGCGTAAACAAAAATGTCATGTATAAATTTAAATAATCCAACTTTTATTTGTTGTTGCCTCTTTTTATCCTTTTCTTAAATCCCAAAATTATGGCACCAATATTTTATCACTCCCATTAATTATCGAACCAAATCCAAATAATTCTCCGTCTCCACAAATAAAACATTATAATTTATATTCGTATACACAGAAAGCTTTTTATCTTCTTTTCATTTGTAATATAAATTTTATTATCAAAATTACTTGTGACGATAAGTTGATAATAAATTAAAAAATAAAAATTTTCCAAACACAAAATCAATAAATTTTCGTTTTGATTTTAATCACATAATATCGATAAATAAATTAAAAAAAAAAAAAAAGGCAAATTTATTTGGTAAACATTTTTGCAGAATTTAACGTTTTTTTCGCGATTTATTAAATTGTCGCTTCAGGTAAATAAACCTGGTGACATTTTCTAATTAAATTTATAATATTTTAAGGCGATCAATAATGTAACAATTAATTTATAATTAAAATCGATATACATTTTTTATTTTTTTTTAAATTTATTTGTAACATTTTAATGTTTTGTGGGAGATCATATTAATGGCAACATTAAATTGGCTGTTCCACAAACAAAATCGATGTAAATGTAACTATATATAAGAGATTTTCATTATTTAATTTCATTGTTTTATTTATTTTGGTTTTCGGAAAATTTTTGTACTTATACAAGTTTATTCATTACTTTTTTTTGTTTTTGTTTTAAATTATTCCTTTTTAAATGGGGTGTGGGAATTCAACCAAAACAATAAAGTTTGAATATTTGTGTTTGTATTCTTAAATTTCCCTTGATAGATTCCTAAAAAAATTGTAATATCAATTTTGAATAATTTTTTTTTTGTTTTTCTTCTAACAAATTTTGTGTATTTATTCTAAAAACAAAAAAAAATTACAAAAATAACATTCACAACTGAAATTAGTTTAGCTTTTGGTTTGGTACGTAATTGTATTCGTGTACTTAAAATTAAAGACGCACCTATCAAATATTTTGTAAATAGAAGTAGTTGGAAGGCATATATTTTTCGTATGGAATACGACTTTATGTTTTAAATGCATAAATGCTAATCAAATCTAATCAAATCTAATCAAATCTAATCAAATCTAATCAAATCTAATCAAATCTAATCAAATCTAATCAAATCTAATCAAATCTAATCAAATCTAATCAAATCTAATCAAATCTAATCTAATCAAATCTAATCAAATCTAATCAAATCTAATCAAATCTAATCAAATCTAATCAAATCTAATCAAATCTAATCAAATCTAATCAAATCTAATCAAATCTAATCAAATCTAATCAAATCTAATCAAATCTAATCAAATCTAATCAAATCTAATCAAATCTAATCAAATCTAATCAAATCTAATCAAATCTAATCAAATCTAATCAAATCTAATCAAATCTAATCAAATCTAATCAAATCTAATCAAATCTAATCAAATCTAATCAAATCTAATCAAATCTAATCAAATATAATCAAATCTAATCAAATCTAATCAAATCTAATCAAATCTAATCAAATCTAATCAAATCTAATCAAATCTAATCAAATATAATCAAATCTAATCAAATCTAATCAAATCTAATCAAATCTAATTGAATAATAATAATCGAATAATAAAAATCCCAATAGAAATAAACTAGTATGGAAACCATTAAAAGCGGAAGAATTTTTGGTGTATTTGCGAATTTTGTTGATACTGCGGGATTCCATAGGTCAAACTATGGACAAGTCAATGAGATTTGGAAAAGTAATGCTTTTCCTCATTATCGAGCTACCATGTCAGTAAAACGTTTCAAAGAAATAACCAAATTTATTTGATTTGCTCGTACGTTACCCGCGAAATTCGAGTGAGCATTGATAAAGCAGCAGCTATAAGATAAGTTATTGAATTGATAAACGCAAACCTTAAACATTATTTCCGATCATCATAGTCGATCACAGTCGATGTTTTGTTATATATGGAAATACGAAATTTATGCAATATATTCTATCAAAGCCGGCTAAATATGGCATCAAGTTTTGGTCGGCATATGATTTTGCGACCTCGTATCCACTAAATGGTCAAATTTACACGATAAAAGTGGGCAACATAAGAGATGTCAACCAAGGCGAGTGAATAGTAAAAGACCTCGTCGATCCTTATAAAAATAGTGGTAGAAATGTGATTCGACAATTTTTTCACCACTCTACCGATTTGGACCCAAAATAGTGCTGTGCTCCTAAAAATGATAAAGCTGTATACCTAAAAAGGATATCTACACTACATTGAGACAATATGCGACACAAAAAAGAAATAATAATATATTAAAATCAAACGAAAGGAGGAGTAGACTCTATAGACAAAATGTTGAGCCAGTACACAACAAAAAGAAGGACAAATCGTTGGCCATTTGCAGTTTCTTACAATTTGCTGGAAACTGCTTCACTTGAAGCATACATCATATAAATGAAAAATAATCCTAAGGGAGACGGAGCTGTAAAAGAAAGACGATGTTTCTACAATGTTTTCTCAGGTCCTACTATCAGGACTCCAGTCTAATATAACGAAAAAAGGCAGTAAGATTAACCCAGAATACCTCTACTATTTACACTTAACCAACGTTAAGCACGTTTAAAACTTACTAGCAAAACTATCTTAGAAACCAGTTTTAAAAATTAACTGGAATTTAAAAGTGCACCCGGCTTTGGTTAATATTTAGATTTCCAAAATAATCCATTTGCCACTGACGGCAAGAAAGACCTAAATTCTGATTTAAAGGGTGTAGGGTTGAATTCAGATGATAAAATCAAACCTATATATTAGCTTGGTATCATATAAACATACGTTAAAAGATTAGGACAAAATCATAGGCGATTATGTAATGATTCCAGAATTTAGTACAATAAGCGTAAGAATAACATCAGTTAAAAACAATTGCGGCAGAGCGCATTTTTGTATAAGAAACGACCAAACAAAATCACTTTAGTCAATTACAATTCAATCAAAAATACAATAAAAACCGACCAAATCAAGCAACGACGAACCTGTCCACTCGTAAAGTTTTTACCAGTAACAAGTTAAGATGGCCATAGTCAAGATTTATAAGTGATTTCGACTACTGCTTGTGACCTGCGACTACTGCTCATTTAAAAAAACCAACAAGTATGTGAGCGTTATTGCCGGATAGAAAGCTCACAATACAAATATACCCCAAATATACACCATTGCTCATATTAAATCATTCCATAAGTCGAATATTACCACAACCGAAAAAAACAGTATACCCTATAAACATCAGAAGGACTCAATTGAACAACAGTTTTGATTGAACAACGAATATTGTGCCAATAAACATTAGTCACAGACCACCCCTTCCCAACATTGAAATATTTTTATTATGAATTCTCATATTTAATTTTTTGTTCTGAAAGCTGACCAATGAATAATAACTTATGGCATAATAACAGGAAAAATTGGAATTTAAAACTGAAGCAGGATGTTTAAAGACGATCTTCGTTTAAAGCAAAGTGTGATAAAAAACAATGGAACAACAATGTGAAACAACAATGGAACAATAATAACTACATCTTTTGAATTTGAAATAATTTTAACATGCTACAATGCTGACGTTCTGTTTTACTGTTTTTAACGGAAGATAAAAAAAATCAACTTGTTATGCATGTGATGATTCCATTGCAAAATGTGATGCATCCAGATAATTGATGTGAAAAATTGTGATTTTGGTCGTATATTGGCAAAATAACTGACCAATTAAAGAAACTGTCATATAGATTAAGCAAGGTCCAATGCATAATCAGAAATTAGTTTGTTTGATAAGCTTAAATAAAAAAACAACAAAAAAAGTACCACACGGAAATAATGCCACAAAAAAGCCAAACAAACAGAAAACACCAAAACCAAATTCGAAAATTATTTTTTTTATGCAGGTAAAATTGGATACATTTTCATATAGATTTTTCGATTTTTCCATAATTTTCTTCTTTGTATAGTTTCACTTGAGACTTAACCAAATATCAACAGCTAGCTAACATCATTCAGACATTTTAGAGCGAAGAGTGTAAAAAAAATGTTTTCCTCGTTTTTTGATGTTTTCCCGTTCATTTGTTTTCTTTGTGCTCTACAATTTTCAATATGCAAACAGTTATCTATTCTACTTTATCGAAAAAGATTGTGTCGGATGCCTGGATTTTTTTTATGCAGATATTATATATATATATATATATATATATATATATATATATATATATATATATATATATAAAAGGTGCTCTATTTAACCTGAAAAATAAGCTTTGTCAAAAAAAATGTTTGAAATAAAAGTTCAAAAATCCCATGTTCCTTCATTATTATGTTGGAACCTTTAGAAAGCGCTTGCAACTATTGACCAGAAACATTGCTTTAATCTTCCTTATTTAAACTGTATAGCAATATTAATAAATTAGCCTTAACGATCAAATAAATTTTAAGAGCCTATTAATAAAAAGCTTATCTTTTCAAAGAATCCTTTTCATAAAGTTCATATATTTTTTGTGATATTCTTGGTTCCTATAGCTATTATGCTATTACGTTTGTATTATGATTTTTTTTATATTGGCCGGCCGAATTACTTCGGTCGCCAGAAAATTGTACCAATTCCACTTTCTTGACCGCGATTGGCTTCTATCCCTGCCCGATTGATCAGCAATTTTATTTAGCCTAGCTTCTATTGCGCTTAGCCTGCCAGCAATAGACTTTAATCTCGGTAGGGTTTTTCGCCTGCTCGAATGGCTACCTTTTAAATTTGGAATATCCGGTACTTTAAAATTTGTCGATGGTCCTCCAATCGACGCTAACTTGGTACTACGGTTCATGGCGTCAAAAATTATGTCTGCCGCAATCGCTACTCTTCAGGAGTAATAGAACCCGGTTGCCCAACCAAATTCAATCGAAGGACTTCGGGCAGTCTCCTGATCCATAAAATGTTAACTAAACTATTAGAAAAGTGATTTCCTACGAGAGTAACTATCCTACGGAGCAGATCACTTAGGCGCCTATCACCAAGATTTAAACCACTCATTAATTTTCCAATTAGCTCTCATCTGAGGATGTTAATCTGTTTATTAACATACGCTTATTAACAGATAGTTGGCGGATTTTTTATCAAATTCGATATTCTGTGAGGACATGTAAAAATTTCTTTTAATCGAACTTTTTGTCCGTTATGGGTATGCCGGACAACTTTAATTGGAACTAAGCTGTATCAAACCACGTTTTCGGATTGTTTGGCTAAAACAGGCTTAATTTTACCGTCTCCCAAATCGCCAAATCCTCCTCCATTTCTGTGTCCAGAGGTTTGCGTTCCCGATTGCCGGAGGCAACTTTGTCTTAACATACAGTTGTGGTTTAATTAGTCTAATTCCGGTGCTTTTATTATATTTATCTTTATTTTATTTTATTTATTTTTTCCCGTCTTTTCGCTTTGCGACCAAACTTTCACTGCCTAAAACCCCATAATCGTTTCCTTATTGTTCTTTTATTTTATTACCACGATCATTACTACATCCAACAGCCATGTTATTCATCATCCTCTCTTTTTCTTCATTTGTACGATTTTTCGATGCTGTTTGTTGTCTCTTATTTTCGACTATACCACGACGATCGACCATATGATCGTTGTTGTTGTTTTTTTTATTTATATCACTATCTCTTTTTATTTATTTCATATTACTAATGGTATTATTTTGTTCTTTTGTGCTCACTTCGCCGTAACAATCGAATTATTTTTTTTTTAACTCTTTCAATCGACGCCATCAATACGATCGAGTATTTTTATTATTTACTCATAAGCTTCTCATGATGATCATCATCGTATAATATTTTACCATTGGTGCCGTTAAAATTGTTGAACCTCATCATAGTATTTCGATTGCCAAGCGCCAACATTGTCGAAAATGTGATTTTTTTTTTGTATTAAATAAATTTGATTCGATATTTGAATCGTGCAATTGAATGGATGGAATGATCCAAGGTTTTAGTGGTGACGATACGCTTTCAATCGGTATTGAGTTATTGGTGGACATGTTCCCAACTGATTTTCGAGACAACCGAACAAAAACTTACACCTAGGGTTAGGCCCATACTTGTGCTACTGTATGGAACGTCACAATATAAAGAATGTTTTTTATAGAGTTACACAAGTTTAAATCATAATAAAACAAAGAAATATATTTTTAATATCAATGAAACGGGCTTTATTGGATGGAACATTTTATGACATTAATGTTAAAAGATGATTTCGGCCATGTGACCACCACGGCTGGCGCATACAAGGCGCAATCTGGAACACCATTTTTCACAAACTTTTCGCAGCATTTGCGACCGTATTTCGCCAATAACTCTTCGAATGTTGATTTCCAGGTGTTCAATTTTCTTTGGTTTATCGACAAGTGATAGATAAGTGATTTTACGTAGACAAGTGATTTTATATAACCCCAAAGAAAATAACCCAATGGAGTTAAATCACACGATCTTGGTGGCCAATTAATTGGACCATTACGCAAAATTATTCTTTCATCAAAAATTTCTTTGAGTAAATCAATTGTAGCGCGCAATGTGTGGCATGTCGCTCCGTCCTGTTGGAACCACAGTCAGCAAGATTAACGCCAGCTAATCGAGGTACAAAAAAATGTTTAATTATGTCCCTATATGGCTCACCATTGACAGTAACATTCTGACCATCATCGTTGACCATCACCAATGACCCCGCCAGCCTATAGAGCGCATCAAACAGTAATTTTCTGTGAATGATGTAATGGTGTTTCGACAAATCGTGTAGGTTATCCTCACTCCAAACCTGACAATTTTGCTGATTTACGTACCCATTTAATCAAAATGGGCTTCATCGGAGAATAAAATCTAAAATAATTTTTGAATGAAAATGTTGATCAAAAATTTGCAAGCGTTGCTCTGATGTAAGTAAATTAAACAAAAAGCAACTAGCAGCTGTTAAATGGGTTGTCAAATAAAGCAGTGTTGCCAACTCAAAGTTGTAAACCTATAAACCTATATACGGCAGACAGGGATGGCAATAAGAATCTTCGTAAGATAGTTGCTCGTGTGCAACGTCATATGAAATTAACAAACTGCCGGAAATCGATAATAAAAAGAAAAGCTAAAATGAATACACATTTGACGCAACACCAAATGCAAAATACTGGTAACATATTTTGAAACATTTAATAGAGATGGTGTGCATCTTAATAGATATACACAGCTTATAAATCGTGGTTATTCTACCATATAGATGGAAGCAAACAACATGATAATCAAAAATTGGAGCGCGATTCTATTGTTTATTTATTTCATTGAATAAAAGCAGACGGAAACGTTAAAATCGGTTGCTACTGTCTTTTAGATTTAATAGTAGTTTATGAACCTGATAAACATAATTTATTAAATTATGATTAATGGGCAGTTCTTGTAATTTTACTATGTATTACATATTACAAATATGTCATTATGAGCCAAACACAACTCACTTGCACTTAATCCAAGTAAAAGCAAGGCATTATTAATGCCTAAAAATATTTCTAACTGTACCTGGATTTTTTAAGTTTATTCTGATGGCCGATACATTATGTACCTAGTAAGTGAACAATGAGTAATTAAGATGAATAATGAATTTGCGGGTTTCAGGTGAAATGGCACACCCTGTTTAAATAAATATGAGTATATCTACAGAAATAGATAGAAAGCTCAAATATTTTCATTTTAAATATGACTTTTATATTAAATGTGTTTGCTACAAGTTTTTTCTATAGACATACACAAGAAAGATGTATTACTCAAACGTTAGACGAGCAAATAAACTTGCATAATTTTTCGTTCTTCTTCCATATATTTTGGTAAAATATTTTTTTTTCTACTCAGATTTTTTTTTTTACGAAGACTGTTAAAATTTCAATTTAAAACATAGTTCTACAACTTGTAAGACAATTATACCGAGATGGTTTTTTACAGTGACTTTGGTTTATAAACTTCTTAATATGAATAAAAGCAAAAAAAAATTGGAAGAGCAACGAAATGATCAACATCAAAGAGTAGTAACCAAATAAAGTTGTCTACTTTTAAATTAAAAATATGGTTTCAGAACACCAAAAACTCAAGACAAAGCTTGATATAAAACATAATTGAAACTGAGCCAAGGTTGTCTATATACCTTTCAAATATATCTAAGTGACATTTTAATTCACTCACTTAACTTTTAAGACAACTTAATTAAGTTTTATATGTTTTACCATAGTTACGAAATTTAATTTAGATGAGCGATAAAATTGATTGTCGTCGTACAGATTTCGACGGTTTTAATTTATTTTAGTATCACAGTAAATTAAAATGTCATATAACCGAAATAACCATCTAGAGTAGCGTTTCTTTACTTTTGGCACATTGATCCGTTAACCTATAGTAATTGTGAGACTTCAATTATCTTTTTATTCAAAATGATACAAAAATTCTTTAAATCTCTACGAGATTATCTTTTGGCAAACCAACAACTTGTTGAAAATAAATTAAAAATGTGTTTTATATTGTTAAAATTATATCAAGGTTTTTCAATTCTTTTGGTAAAAACAATCGAACAGTAACTTGTGGAGTAAAATGTCTAGTTATTTCAGTATTAACTTGATCATTCGGCCATTTATACAATTTAAGTAGGCAGAAATCAATATATCATAAGTAAACCTACTTACATTATTTTTAAATATTAATATATATATATATATATATATATATATATATATATATATATATATATATATATATATATATATGTATATATATATATATAAATATATATATATATATATATATATATATATATATATATATATATATATATATATATATATAAATATTTATATATATATATATATATATATATATATATATATATATATATATATATATATATATATATATATATATAAATATATATACAAATATATATATATATATATATATATATATATATATATATATATATATATATATATATATATATATATATATATATATATATATATATATATATATTATATATATATATAAATAAACTAGACCAAAGATAAACAAACTAGACCAATCAGAGTGATGGCTAAAAATCTTCATTACACATGTAAAGTAGACAAGATAATTGATGACTTAAAAGCGCAGGGATTTAAATCTGTTGATGCATCAATTCAATTAAAAAAACGGGATAAAACACCTCTTAATATGTTTATGTTGACCTTCGATGACGATGAGATAATCGAAAAAATATATCAAATTAAGTACATCTTAGGATGCAAAGTGATTAGACAGCCTTTAAGAAGGTCTAAGCTTATACCACAATGTCATCAATGCCAAGCGTATGGACATACACAAAAGTACTGCAATAAGGAACCAAGATGTGTCAAATGTACTGGAAAACATCATACAAGAGATTGCGTACTACCAAAAAATGGGCAGGCCAAATGTGTTCACTGTGGAGAAAATCATCCCGCTAACTATAGAGGATGCAGTGTTGCTATTGAATTGCAAAGCATCAAGTTTAGAAGAATGAATGAAAAAAATTCAAATTTAAGTAGAAAACCAACCATTCGAAAAAACAAGCCCGAAGTAATACGACGAAAAGTATCGGAAATTCCTCGGGAAGAAATGAGCAATTTGACTTACGCTCAAGTATTACGGAGTAAAGTAAATCAAAGAGAAACTACCCAAAGTGAGGATATTAGTCAAACTCTGAAATTGATATTAAGTAAACTTAATACGTTTGATGAGCGATTAAACACACTTGAGTATAGAGCTAAGGGAGCTATCCCTAAACAGAAAAATGGCCAATGATCTTAGAATTATATGCTGGAATGCCAATGGACTAATGCAACATCAACAAGAATTGCAGGTGGTCTTGGAAATAGAAAAAATCGACATATGTCTTATCACGAAAACTCACTTTACTAGACAATGAAATATTAAATTTAAAAATTATCAAGTATATAAAACCAATCACCCAGAAAACACTGCTAAAGGAGGTAGCGTTGTTATAATTAGAAATAATATCCACCATTACGAAGAGCTGAAATATGAAACAGTTGAAATACAAGCAACTGTTGTTAACGTCAAAACAAAAAATAATTATGTAAGTGTTGTTAGTGTTTACTGCTTTCCGAAACATGCGCTAAAAGAAAAAGATTATCTCGAATTCTTCAGTAAACTAGGAAAAAGATACATAATTGGAGGAGATTTTAATGCAAAAATGTCCATTGGGGTTCTAGGCTAACAACGACTAAAGGTAAAGAACTGCTTAAAGCTGTCAGAAAATGCGGTAGTGAAACCTTGTCAACTGGAAAATCAACCTACTGGCCTACAGATCAAAACAAAATACCAGACTTAATTGATTTTTTTATAATCAAAAATATATCAATGAACTATATACAAGTAGACGAAAGTCGAGACCTAAACTCGGACCATTCTCCTATACTTTTGACATTAAGCGAAAAAATAATTCAAAAAGAATGAAATCCAAGCCTAATAAATAAACGCACTTGTTGGGAATACTTTAGGCAGTCCTTAGAAGAAAAAATTAACCTAAAGGTTCCATTAAAAAACGAGTAGCAAGTAGAAAACGAAGTTCTAAAATTTGTAAATGATATACAACAATCAGCCTGGGAAAGTACCCCAACAATTAAATATAAAATAAAAGGAAATAACTACCCTAAAAAAATTAGAGAACTATTGGCAGAAAAAAGAAGAGCGAGAAGAATATGGCAGCAAACACGAGCTCCTCAATATAAAACTAAATTAAACAATTTAACCCAACAGTTAAGAAGGGAAATCCAAAAAGTAAAAGACGAGTCAATCAGTAACTGTTTAAAAAAACTAACTAATGATAGCAGGACTGATTATTCACTTTGGAAAGCAACCAAAAATATTAAAAGACCAACAATGCAGAACCCTCCAATAAGAATAGAAGGGGGGAAATGGGCTCGAAATAACGAAGATAAAGTTCAATGTTTTGCGGAGCACCTCGAAAAAATATTCCAACCACATGATGATCATACTTTAGAATCTCAAATAATAACGGTGGAATCGGAAAAATAAAGTGAAGAAATTCTATTGACTTCACCAAAAGAAGTCATGCATGAGATAAAATTCAATATTAATTCGAAAAAAGCTCTTGGTTATGATCTTATTACTACAGAAATTTAAAAGAACTACCAAGGAAGGCCCTAGTTAAGCTTACTTATATTATCAATGCAGCATTTAGAATCAAATTTGTACCCAGTTTGTGGAAAATTGCAGAAGTAATAATGATATCAAAACCTGGTAAACCACCATACGAAACTTCATCTTATAGACCAATTTCGTTGTTGCCAGTTATGTCTAAACTCTTTGAGAAAATACTGATTAAAAGGTTAAATTCGATAATCGAAAGGAATAACTTAATCCCAAATCATCAGTTCGGATTTCGTCGTCAACACTCAACAATACAACAAGTACACAGAGTAATCAATGTAATTGAGAAAGCACTTGAAGAGAAAAACGTCTGCTCCACGATATTTTTAGACGTGGCGCAAGCTTTTGACAAGGTTTGGCATGAAGGACCTAATCATAAGTTAAGAAACCTCTTACCAATGCAATTCGCTAAAATACTGGAATCATATTTGAAAGATAGATTCTTTAGAATTAAATTTGCTGAAACTTATTCTGAATTAAAAGAAATAAAAGCAGGTGTACCGCAGGGCTCTGTATTAGGACCCATTTTATATTTATTATACACGTATGATCTACCTGAATTAGAATACAACACAGTGGCGACTTTTGCTGATGACACTGCGATCCTAGCTGTTGGAAAAAGCAACGAAGAATCAACACAAAAATTACAATCAGCTATCTCCGAAGTATATAAATGGACTAAAAGATGGCGAATTAAGCTAAATGAAACTAAATCAGTTCACATAAATTTTACCAACAAACGAGTTGAACATATACCTGTTTCAATAAAGCGAGAACTAATACCGTATGCGAACACAGCTAAGTATCTAGGCATGACCCTGGATGCTAAACTTAGATGGAAGGTCCACGTCAAAAAGAAAAATGAATAACTAAAACTCAAATATAAAAAAATGCATTGGCTGATAGGCAGACACTCTTCTCTATCATCATACAATAAGCTGCTACTTTATAAGCAAATACTGAAACCAATATGGACTTATGGTATTGAACTTTGGGGTTGTACAAAACCCAGCAACGTCAATATCATTCAAAGGTTTCAGAACAGGGTACTAAGGAACATCGTCGATGCACCATGGTACGTCAGGAATAGTGATCTACATAGAGACCTTAAAGTGGATCCCGTTTCAAATGAAATTAAAAAAAATGCAAGGGAACACGAAGAAAGACTCCAGCAACATGTGAATATAGAGGCAATTCAGCTGTTAACCAACATCAATATTATACGCAGATTGAAAAGAACTAAACCCTTTGAACTGGTTTAATTGTTAATGCAAACAGCGGCTTGCTGATTTAAATCCACAATACCGATGTGGTATAACCAACAACTTACCAGAAACTGTGAAACGCCAATGGGTGGAGTCATAGATATAATTATATTAGTAAATTAAGTCAGAAACAAATTGCTCATTAGTCCAGGAGACTAGATTGTAATAAATAAAGTCAATTTATTTAAAATAAAAAAATTGATCTAAATAATAAAAAAAAAAAAAAAAAAGAATTAAAAAAAATATATAAATATCTTAAGTCTGAACTATAAAGGTAAAGTCGCTTAGGTACACTTAAGCGTATTTCACGTTTGTACTATTATCGATGATTTTTTTCGATAAACAAGTTGAAAAATTACGAAATTATAACCAAAATTCCATTCGCTTAAGTGTCTTATATTAAAAAATGCATTTGAAAGAATCGCTTAAGCGCATAAAAATGATATACCTAAAACATAAATCAAAATATTTTAGTTTGAAAAACATTCAAGCTTTTCTTTCTTTTCTAATTGAAAACGAGTGTGAGAACAGTTTTAATAACGTAAAATAATCACTTAGGCGATTCTTTCAAAAGACCGTTGCATAAAATTTAACAGTTAAGTAATTTTAAGCGATTTTTTCCTGTGATTTTTTAGTTATTATACCGCAAGTGGATTTACCTAAATTTTTTAAGCTGCTTTTAAGTTTACGTTTCTCAATAATACGTGTTGTTAAGTGATTTTAAGTGATTGTTCTTCTTGTCTGTTAATCAAAAACAATTTAACTTAGGCTAAACTAGTTAACTCACTGTTTTAGATATGTTTAGCAAAAGCATATTGTTCGTCAGTTAAGTTCGACTAAGTTTTAAGTAAGCTTTGCTAAATATTTGCAACGGATTAAATGTTTAACAAATTTAAGAACTGTACCAAAATGGCATTTAGAAGTTTAAAAGTGCTAGAGTTAGTGAAAAAGAATTTGAACTTTAATACACCAATAAATTTAAAAAGCAAAGCAAACAATGTGCCAGTTTGTATTGAGGAATCCTTGCTTAATCGACATGACATAATAAGGAAAGCAAATATGTCAAATATGTCAAATATAACTGATATAGTATCTAGAATATTTGCAAAACAATGAATTTCCATGTGCAACAAATAATTTGGATTTGCCGTGTAATTCCGACTGTGTAAAGACTAAGTGCAACATTTTATCTGCCATTTGATTTCCTCGAAACAGTGATCTTCTACTACCTTTTATTCTTCATTCCACTGCAGTTATTTCATTCAACTCCACTAATTCAAAGAATTTCCTCAAGATATAGTCAATATTCTCCTCATTCCAGATAGAACTCAACCAAATGCCGTATTTTGTGCTTTATATAGTGCATACACTATCTCCGTTTAAACGATTGTTTTCTAAAATTTCTAAAAATTTATTCGATCTTAGTGAAATCTGTAGATTTTTCGGAATAATTATAATTCTATAGTTGGAAATTGTCACATATGGATAACGTGGTTAACTTGTTTAAAATAAAAATATCCATTTCGAAAGTTCTTTCTGAGTTTTTTAAACACGTTCGAACTAAAGAGGTCCTCCCCTTAGTATATTGATTCGATTTTACGATACCTGATATGATCAGGTTGGAGTTAAGGTGTGCGGAATTATGTAGAGCGGTAGTGCACATTATTGCTACGAAATCGTTTCTACTTTGCCCATCGCAGCAATCGCTATAAAAAATTAAATATTCTACATTTGATGGCTCTTTCAATAATTGTACAGCAAACAAGAAGCCATTTTATGACAGTGACGAAGATATAGATTACCAACCATAGAAAACCGTGATAAAACATATTCCAATGATGAAGATAATCCAAATTTAGTTAGCGTGGTAGCGGCAATTAAAGCCAACATATTAACTGTTGAAGTTTTTGCAAGTCCAAGTGGTTCTTCTAGTTTCCAATTGATAGCTTGCCTTCATCGATCTATAATCATCATTCATCAAATTCGAAAACCTTCAAAGACAAATCTAGACAATGTACTCCGTTAATAAACTGCAGAACAAAATGTCGGGATAAGCTGCCATTGGATCAATAGATGCAAATATTTGAAAAATATTAAAAACTAACTTCATATAATTTTAGAGCATTTTTTGAGCAGAAACGTGTTCTTATGCAAAATTTATTTTCTGCACCACAAAACAGAGCTCACTCAGCAAGGGTGCTGACAAACAAATGGGAAAGCAATGTCCAAATGCTAAAGTTTATATATATATATATATATATATATATATATATATATATATATATATATATATATATATATATATATATATATATATATATATATATATATATATATATATATATATATATATATTTATTCGACCTACAACAGTGGCTTCCTACGACGCTGCTTAGAGGTAATATTAGCTTCTACAAACGCCAGCTCTGACCGTATAATCTAACCATCCACGATTGTGTAAAAAATAAACCCTCTTTTGTTACATGTAGCACGAAGATCTTGAGAAGCGAGGCTGAAATAAAATATTTTTTTATAGCGATTGCTGCGTTGGGCAAAATAAAAATGCTTTCGTAGCAATAATGTTCACTACCGCTCTACAAAATTCCGCACACCTTGAAGTGATAGATCACAAATTTGTATTGGCCGGACATACCCATATAGATTGTGACGTATGACCACTCTATAATTGAGAGAAAAAAGTAAAATACGAATGTTTAAATACATCATCATCGAGACTGGAATCAATTCGATCGAACAGTGCGTTCCACCAATAATTTTGAATTTATTGAAATGCAAAAAAAGAATTTCTTCGACTTTTCATCGGTACTGAAAACAAAATGCATGTGGCGAAAAGTCAATAGCGATGGGGGAAAATTTAAATGGGCAGATGTTAAGTGCGGTTGCGGTTTGAGAAAGATTTCGGAACTATTAGGTATAAGAATTCTCTTCTATAGAGTGAAGAATTTAAATTATTAAATATTCGTCGCGACAAGGCATAAACACAATACAAATTTGAAAATTACAGAAATGCTACAATGAGCCTTTTGTTATAAACTGAGCAAAAAAACAAGATTTAATTGACGAAACTGGTCTAATAAATGAAGTATCTAATAGTTTTTATATAGTTTTCGACTAAGTAACGTAAGTCTTTCATTTAAATTAATTTTAAAACTTAAAAGTCGATTAAGTACTTTATTTGCATATTTTACTTAGAAAACATTTTACCTAACATTATAGGCTACTTGAATTATTATTACGATGCATGATTGCGTTTC
The DNA here is from genome assembly GCA_963556175.1 of Tipula confusa. Lineage (NCBI taxonomy): Eukaryota > Metazoa > Arthropoda > Insecta > Diptera > Tipulidae > Tipula > Tipula confusa. The sequence continues at coordinate 29,692 of CAUVYK010000238.1, forward strand.
AAATAGTGTCGTCATTCATATGTGACATTAAGGTTTTGCAAATAGAGGTAGATATGAAGTGACTTCATGCTTATACACTTATATAACCGCATTACCACCATCACTAACCTCATTAACCCTTTATAGTAACTAATGCCTGGGACAAAGTAAAAACAGCATCACAGTATCAATGTTTTTGGTTTATATGCAATCTACACAAATCATCCATACAGTTGACCATAAGTTCTTGGAAGTGGGTTACATTCACATGAAGCGGGACCTAAACCATGCAATACTAAAAAAGCAGAAGAGGAAAACGTCGATTTTCATATCTTTTACAGAAATTTGGTTACGGACGATATCACAGGCATTTATCGTAATTTACTAGAAAACTATGAAGAAAATGTATAATTGATCAAATATAGGCCAAAACAAAGATGAAAGTTTTTTTAATTAAAAAAGTTTAATCTCGCTTTTACTTAAACAAGGACAATCTTCAAAAAGCAACATCTGATCGCAACACGGTAGTCAAGGAATTGAAGTAGGATTTTGATGAATCCATTTGCTGACCACCACCGTGGCTATTTGAAAACATTATCGTCCAGATAGACAACAATTATAGCAATGTCCAGCTACTCAAATTGAATAAAGCGCAATTCGGCGGAGAATATATAGAATTGCTATCACCAGAATTTGGTATTTCAAACGAAAAAAATTACGACAGAATTTATCCAATATTGTTGATGGAGTGTTGCGAGGATTAGTATTAGGCCGTAAAGTTCAACAGCGCGATCCTTGGTCATTCAGTATGATTTTGAATAAATCGAATAAGAAGAAAAAAATATCAAAGGCTAAATTTTCATCTGTAAAGGAATTCCTTACCTTAAATGAATTTATGAAGTTTTAAGGAAAGGAATGCAACGAGATTATCAATCATTGCCAAGTGTAAAACCCTACGAAATCAATAATTAAATAAATCGCCTAAATGTCGTTTATTTATACTAAATGTTGATGATATTCTATCGATCCATCATCTGGAACATCAATGGGTTAACTGTTTTTTTTTTATAATAGTAGTACTATATGTATTTATACTTTCCTCACTAAACGCAATCCAAACAATGTAAAAGGCGACATCACTCATTACTACATGATGTTAAATTAATTCCGCAATGTACACGAAATATAGAAGATGATAAATTATTCAGGTAGCAATATTATTTTATGATTCTGTTAGTTAATGTGAAAAATACCTATGGAAAATTTATGCAATGCTGAATATACTCTTGGATCCTAGATCCCAGGTATCATTTATTGCAGAAGCCTGTGTTTAAAATCTTAGCTTGTCAGGGTCGAACACCAACCTGACCGATATATCGAGTATTGTTACATCGAATTAATGCACTTACGGGAGGAGCTCTTTAGTTCTAACGTCTCGAATAAACTCAGAACGAACTTTCGAAATGAATATTTTTATTTTAAACAAATTGACCACGTTATCCCCATGTGACAGTTCCCAACTACAGAATTATAATTATTCCGAAAAATCTACAGATTTCACTGGGATCGAATAATCTATGTATTGTAGCACACAATACGGCATTTGGTTGGGTTCTATCTGGAATGAGGAGAATATTGACTATACCTTGAGCAAATTCTTTGAATCAGTGGAGTTGAATGAAACTTCTGCTGTCGATATAATAGGTGATATAATGTTGCACTTAGTCCTTACACATAGACATTGCTATCTATCGCATTATGCTGTTCTTAAGACGTCGATTAGCAACAAAAAATTAAGAGCAGTCTTCACCGAGTCGCGAAAAACCACAAATAGAATATCACTTAATGATTGGTCGCACAACACAACCCCCATTTTGGTCAAACTTACTACGATTTCACACGCATCAAATCCAACTAAGCACTGATATTGAAAAAATGTGCCGTCAAATAAGATTACGAGATGACGATACAAATTTCCAACGAATTATTTGGTCACAATCTTTTTATTTACCGATCCAACACTTTAGGCTGAATACAGTTATACGTATGAAACTTTTGCAGCACCGATTCTAGGTATTCAAATTTTGCTTCAATTAGTAACGGATATTGAAGTAGATTTTTCACGACAGGCTAATACCGTTATGAAATAATTTCGCAACAATAAAGGTTCACGGGCTAATTTAGAATCAAAAAGCGACACATTTTAATTCGCTGAACAATTAAATGATTTCGGGAAATATGCAAAATGAGGTCTTCATTCCAAGTCATCGAAGATGTTTGATCCTCTTGGTTGGATGGCATCATCAATCATACTTATTAAAATACTATTCCAGAAATTATGGTTACAAACCAGATTGGTATGATGACATCCTTTTCGACATTAAGAATCAATGGCTATAACTTAGGAACAATTTGGGGCATCTTAAAAAAATTCAATTATACCCAGACATATTCGCTGTGGAACAATGAACGTATTCAATTGCATAGATTTTATGATACGAGTAAGGAAGCTTATGCAGCGGTTATTTACTGAAAGCTTCAAGATGAAAATGGAAATGGAACAAGTCAACTTATGGCATCAAAAATAAAGGTCGCTTCGTTGAAACTGGTTTCAACGAACACATCCTGGATTTGAGTTATGCATAGCTGTACTTCTTAGATTGTTCAATAATGTAAAAAAAAAGTTCTCACAAGTTATTGTTAAAGAATTCAAATAGTGGGTTAGTGCAATCGATTTGGCTCAAATTGTATGCTCTATAGGACGAGTCAAATAGAATCACGTAAATTCAAGTAATAAACCCACAGATTGTGCTGGTCGAAGAATACTACCAAAAGAACTGAAATCGTTCGATTTATGATAGCATGGTCAAAAGTGAATTTAACCTAAAAAAATCCAGTATCTTCATGAATGATTTCTGAATCTTAAACAGTTAAAGAGGATACCGAAGCGATGTTAAGTGAAGAGCATAAAAAAGGGTTGCAATGTACACATACCCAGCCAACAAAATATGATACAATGTATGGATTAGTTAATCGTTTATCTTTCTGGAAGAAGGTTTGTCGCATTCTTGGTCACTGCTTTTGGTTCATTAACAATTCGCAGAAAATTGTTCATAGAAGGGCAAAGTGTACTCAGAGTTGGCGGTAGATTGCAGAATGCAGATTGTTCGTATGATACAAAACACCCTATCGTTTGGCCAAATAACACATCCTGAGCAAAATTACTTCTACTACCATGTATAGTACCTTTATCCCGGTTCATCCTTAATATTTCCTAATCTCTTCTAGTATGTCCAGGAAGGTAACGTCTAAGTGGCATATATGTATTTGGCAAAAAAAGTAACTAAAGTAAGTCAACTTTATTGCTGACATCTCTTGTAACAATTTCTATGCCATTTAGTTGATTTGGCGTGGACTTTTGTGGGCTAATATCTACTGTCACTAAGAAGGGAGAGGCGATAAAAAGCTTATATATCGGTCTTCGTGCGTGCATGACGACAAAGGCTATATATTTGAAGGTTGTGTCAGAAATAAATTTTGATAATTGCATGCAATTTGTAAGGACGAAAACATGAAGATCTATATTCTATTATTGGCGACAATATAAAGATTTTAATATTATTTCAGACTACCTTAGTGATAATGGTATATATATATATATATATATATATATATATATATATATATATATATATATATATATATATATATATATATATATATATCATGGAATTTTATACCACGAACGAGTCAACATTTTGGTTAGAACCGGAAAATTAAGCTACTAAACACAGATTGAGCCAATCTGACTTTATAGCAAGTTTTTTACAAACTAAAGTTTTAATGATAATAAAGAAATCTTATAAAGAAGGACCTAAAATATTTAGTGGTCGAAAGTGGAACAATGTCTAAACATTTATTTATCAATTTGAAATATGGCTTACAGTCTGAAGAAAAGCTCCATTTTCTTATGTGATAAAATATTTTTTTCGTTTTTATGTTGTAAAGCTTTCGTGGATTAGTTTAGATTAGTGTTTAATTTTTATTTAAATATGTGTTATACAGGGTGTCCCTAAAGTAGAACCACGAATAGAACCATTGGTTTCCATGATCAAAGTGAACATGACTTTACTTCTACCACTTTGCACTGTAAAGCCGTCCTATCAAGTTATAGGCGTTTGAAGAGGAGCCTTCCAATGTAGCACCACCTTTGTATTAAAGATAACTCAATATTTAGAAAAATAACTAACTATAACTTTTCTCAGTGTTTATATCGTTTAAATACTAATAAAATTGTCTTTTAAATAAGTACTTTAATAAGTATGATATGTGTGGTAAGTATGATATGATATGATATGTATGATAAGTATGATATGAATTAAGTATGATAAGTATGATAAGAATTTAAAGAAAAGTTTTTGAATTGAAATTTTGTTAAGAAACATTTTTTCTTCAATACCAATTCTATTTTAACAATTACCTTGCGACGATAAATCGGAATTTGCAGGAGAACTGCTCTTTTTTTTAAATACTCGGAGATATCTTCTAAGACGTAAATCATGAAGTTAATAACAATCTTACGACTAGTGTTCAGAAAATTTAAGCAAAAATCGGAATTGCAAAGTCTCTAGTGCGCAGGCAGATTAAAAAAGAAAATATCCATCCTTATCATTACCAAACAGTACAAGACATTTTGAAAAGTGATAAAATATCAAGAATTTTTTTTGTGTGAATGGGTAACTGAGCAACAAACTCAAGATTTTTGGTTTCCAAAGAAAATAATTTTTTCTGATAAAGCTTCATTTACTCGGAACGGTTGTATACATTTACAATGGAAACTTAATTATTAATGGAAACATTTAAAGCGACAAAATGCATGGTACAAATGTCGAAGAGTATCATAAAAGAGAACGGAGATGGCAGCTTCCGAGAATCTAAAAAAAGCAAAACCAGGAATCTCCTCTGAAAGAATTACGATAATAGAATAATTTTACCAAAGTATGTATATTAGTCGTCATCTTTCTGGGGCAAATGATTTTGTTAGTGTTTGTGATCCCAATGGAGGACGAATTAAAAAGCAGAAAATGCTAGTGTTGTGTAGTTTAGCCGAGGATTACCAGCATTTGTTAGACCAAATTCTAACTGAAACTATTGGAATTTCTAAATTTGAGGAACTTCTTCCAAAAGAGTGCATCTGGACAAGCCGGTACACGTAACATTTCTGTATGCATAATTCATCAGAATAATAATTTGTTATGCTCGCTTACATCTAAAATTCTAAAATGCGATCCTGTTTTTATAAATGAAAAAAAAGTTATTAAAAAAGTCTCCTGTCCAAATTTGACGGGGAACTGCTGTGGAGGTTAGACTTTTACAAATTCAATGAAATGTGCAGAAATGTGCAGTAATGTGCAAAATATGCACAAAGTAATAAGCTGGTGCATAGTTTTATCGAACAACTAAAAAGTGTCGCAAAATATGGTGATTTTGATGAAATAGCATACTATAACAGGATTCCCAGTCAAAATATATTCCAACTAGAAAAAATCACATATTTAATTAATGAAATTACAGAGAAATTAATAGGTTCTTCGAAATTCGGTCTAGCAGCACTTCGCAAACATGACTACATAACCAAGAAGCAGTCAAAATATTTAAAATCAGTAAAAACTAATTTACAAGAAGGAGAATAGGTTACAACATTAGATTTTTCAGAAACTATTTTTGTTATTTTCAACCGTAGTTTACTTTAAATCAGCAACAGGATCAACAAGTATAATATCCTATAAAAATTTTTCCTTGTTTAGTTTAAACTACTTTTTCTTGAAAAAAAAACTAAAAAAGAAATGGTAATTTTTCAACTATAGTACCTAAACTAGGCCTTGTGCGATTTAAAGCTTTCTTGAAATACTGAATATTCAGCTTTAAAATGGTACATCGACACTTTAAAGATATTGGTGGCTACGTATTCTTGTGGACAAAATCCATGCATATATCTAGCTTGCTAGATCTAAAATAACGGTACTTTTTCCAATTTAATTGCAAATTAATTCAGCATGAATATTAATAGTTTTTGATGTAGTAAAATCAAAAAAAAAAATTTGTTTAACGCAAAATATACCATCTTATATGTAGACAGATTATAAAAAATTCAAAACATGCCAAAACTGACAAATCGTATAACCAGACTATCAACTGTCAGAATAAAAAAAAAACACAAAAGTCTTCTTATTTGGCCAGATTAACAATAAAATAATGAAAAAATGGAAATCTAAGAGATGAACTTTGGAGGTCCGACGAAACATGATAAAACCACCGATATATATATATATATATATATATATATATATATATATATATATATATATATATATATATATATATATATATATATATATATATATATATATATAAGCAAATATTGGTTAATATTATGTCTAAAGCTAAAACATATTTAATTTTGATATTCATATATGTGGTGCCTTAGGATAAAATATTAGTTCGAAATATGTATATACTATTTTACCGTTATCATAACCATATATGACTACATAATTCCATAATTTAAAATTTATAATATTCGTATAAATCTTATACTAATCCACTATATACATATACATTTTCTTGTTAAATTTATAAAAAAAAAATTCTGAAAAAAAACCGAAAGGAAATATGAAAATATGTGGAAATCCTTTTAATACCATAACATAAGTTGAAAACATTCTATTCGATACACTATTATTTTTTCATTCTCATGGTTTTTTTTCCCATATATACACGTTTGGAAAATTTTTCTACATTTTTTGGAAAATTTACCGTATTTATATATAGCCATGGAACTAGTTTTTGGAATTTCGTTTATTTCGATTTTTTTTTTGCCGTAATAAACACAATTTAACACAGGTAAAAATAACATATTTCTTGTATTATTAATAATTTTTTTATTTTCTAGTTTTGGGTCTGGTATATGCTCCCACCTCTAAAAACTTTTCAAAACAAAAATGAAAACGTAAAACTATTAATTGATAAATTGATTAAATCACAAAAAAAAACATGTGTATCCTATTATAAAGCTTTTCCAAGGAAATATGAGTGTGTGGGTATAAGAATAAATATTGTTATTATGTATATGTGTAATATTTTCTTACCTAGCTAACAATTCGTATATTGTTTTTCCTAAATAAATGAAAATTGGAAAAACACCTTATGCTCTGGTAGACATATTTAAAATATAAAGAAGTAACAAGAAACATAACTTTTGTATAACTTCTTTTCAAGACTTATATGTATGACGTATGAGTAAGTATTTCTGAGTCACTGTACTGTATATATGTATATGTAATATATTCAAAACATTTTCCATGAGTCTATCTATAAACACTGTATACAGCATGTAGCGTTATGCAAAAGATGATAAATCCAAAAGTATTATAAAGAAAAGATGCAAACAAGAAAATATGCTTTAAGAGACGGTATAGCATATTTTCGCGTGTTGAAAATTTATTTACTTCTTCGCCAACAAAATATTTATGTAAAAATCCATTTTTCATTTTTCACTTAGAATTGATATTCATTTAAAAATGTTTAAAATATTTTTCCGATTTTAAATGAAATTTGTAAATCGTAATATTATTTATGATCATATACTCGAGTCGAAATGTTAAAATCATTCCAGGAACTCCCAGAATGCCAGAAACATATAACAAAACCGAAGGAGTAGGTTGGGACGTTATAGTTCTGACAGACTCGACCTGGTTACTGATACGTAAGCAATGGATAGTTAGTATTTTTTTTGTGAGGAAAGGAAGAAAATATATGTCTGTAATGATATAACTAATCCAGTTTCCCAGTAGCTAATATTCAAATATTAGCCGACAGAGACGTCTGCACCTGCTAAATGGCGGCTCTCATATTAGAAATCGTTGAACAATTTGTAAATGATCGGCCCACAGAAAGTGACCGAGTCATTGTTCTCGCTGTCCTTTTATTTCATGAAAGTGGTTAAAAAAAACTGGATAAAGTCGTCATCGACCGATTTGGAGCCATACATCAAGCGCATGATTCTTCTCTCGAATATCATTAATCATCTCTCAAAATCCTCCGTCAGGATCAAACTCTCACACACATACATGACAGCATGACTGATCAACACCTATAGTACAACTTCAGCTTGTCGGTATTTGAAAGGCATACAAAATTCCGTTATCAGCGACATTAATATCCTCTCCCACACAGTTGTCATGAGTGACAAGGGATCCGAATTATTGGAAACTTGTCGTTTTCCTTCCTAAAACCTGTGATCGTATATTTAGTTTTGGACTTATTAATTTTGAGACCAACGAAAGCTGATAATTGTACAACTGGATCCACATTTTGTACTAAATTGTACAAGTAGTTCTTTAACACCGTTGCCGTTCAATGCAATTACACAAATATAACTGCGGCATATGCCAGAACTTGGTTGAACTGACTGTACTGAGAAGTTTCACTTTTACAAAAGATAAATTCTAACATAAGATTAAAGAGTTTCGGTGACAGATCATCTCTTTGACGTACCCCATAGCTACTAATAAGCGAAACTTCCTTATACCTTGTCCTCAACTTTGATGCAACGTTATTGTTGGAAATCCAACAAAACCTGATGTACGAACGATATGTTTCGTAACATTAAGACATAATCATCCTCAAAAAAACTTGATCAATGCCTGATCAATTTGAACGTAATCCTCCTTAGTAGTTACCTACACAGTGACACAGTTTGTATTTAGCAACTTTCAAATACAGCATTTGATACTCTTATTGGCCATTGAGTAAGTCAGAGTAAAGGATTCTTCCAAGTGTCAAGCACTGCAGTGATGTTAACACGAAGGTTGTCATCCTAGTCTCGAATGGCAATAGACTTAAGTCTAAAGGTATGGTGTAGTCCGATAATTTTTTTAAAGAAGCCACGAGAACTTAGCTTTTCCTGAGTTGATGTACTCTTAAAATATAAGCCTTCCACCATTTGTTTTGTTTCCTTCTAGAAATTCGCCTAGCGACTCTCCTAGCAAGGACCACTTTGTTCTTCCCTGTGATTACAAAATGGACTCGCGCTTCTTTATAGGCTTCTTTATTCTGTTGTTCGACAGTAATACGACAGATCTTTATAATTTAAACGTAAGTCACATTAACCTGCGATCCCTGACTTGTAGGAAAACTGCCTTAACTTTGCAATGACCAATTAATGATCACTGCCTACAAATTTGGCAGCCGATCGTTAGATGTAACATTTTGAATGACTATTGACCTTACCTTAGAATTGACACATGTTAAATTTGACTTCGAGATATCTTACAAGGGTGTGTCCATGTTTTCAAGTGGATATTTTTATGAGGAACGAATGTGCTACGCACAATGAGGTCATGCGCGACCGCAAAACACATCAGTTTTACCCCGTTATCGGTCGTTTTATCGTATCGAAGTACGAACATATCTTTTCATATTTAAGAAAGTCTGATATTAGCCGCATTATCATTTAAGTTACCACCATTCTGACGTCGTATTCAGATATAGATCCCATCAGATTAACCTAATTGTTGTTAAGTGAGTTTTTATCTTTGGATTGGCATACATCAGTGGGTGCATCAACACAAATGATTAACAGGTTGCCAAGTCCCATGCATAAACGTAGTTTATAACACAACGATTATCAACTGCTGTGAAATCCAAACAGTCTTTTTCACCATGGGCCCAGAAGAAAAGAAACATCATGATTGCTGAGCTCATCTCCACTGTAAATCAAGAGACAGCCTTGGGACACATGATCGCCACTTTTCGTGTTATCGAGTTTCTTGACAAGCGCTGGTTTTCTTAGTGACTTCAAGTTCCACGTAATAACCCTAAACTGCCTGTCTGTTAACGAAAGCGGGGAACGGGTAAAA
>CAUVYK010000239.1:10000-22500 GCA_963556175.1 Tipula confusa
AGATAGTGACTCTTTTTGAGAATAAAGCTTTGTTTACCAATAGATAGTGACTCTTTTTGAGAATAATTTTGAATTTTAAAAAAAAACATTGAACATTTTTTTTTATATTATAATTATTACCACATGTAATTAAACTAGAAAAAGCCTCTTTTTGGTAGAGTATCTTTGATAAAAAAAAAATTTAATTTTTTTTTTTTTACGATAAAGCTTTGTTTACCAATAGATAGTGACTCTTTTTGAGAATAATTTTGAATTTTAAAAAAAAACATAAAACATTTTTTTTTTATATTATAATTAATACCACATGTAATTAAACTAGAAGAAGCCTCTTTTTGGTAGAGTATCTTTGATAAAAAAAAAATTTAATTTTTTTTTTTACGATAAAGCTTTGTTTACCAATAGATAGTGACTCTTTTTGAGAATAATTTTGAATTTTAAAAAAAAACATTGATTTTTTTTTTTTTATATTATAATTAATACCACATGTAACTAAACTAGAAGATGCCTCTTTTTGGTAGAGTTTCTTTGATAAAAATAAAAATTAATTTTTTTTTTACGATAAAGCTTTGTTTACCAATAGATAGTGACTCTTTTTGAGAATAATTTTGAATTTTAAAAAAAAACATTGAACATTTTTTTTTTATATTATAATTAATACCACATGTAATTAAACTAGAAGAAGCCTCTTTTTGGTAGAGTATCTTTGATAAAACAAAAATTTAATTTTTTTTTTTACGATAAAGCTTTGTTTACCAATAGATAGTGACACTTTTTGAGAATAATTTTGAATTTTAAAAAAAAACATTGAACATTTTTTTTTTATATTATAATTAATACCACATGTAACTAAACTAGAAGAAGCCTCTTTTTGGTAGAGTATCTTTGATAAAAAAAAAATTAATTTTTTTTTTTACGATAAAGCTTTGTTTACCAATAGATAGTGACTCTTTTTGAGAATAATTTTGAATTTAAAAAAAAAACATTGAACATTTTTTTTTTAAATTATAATTATTACCACATGTAATTAAACTAGAAAAAGCCTCTTTTCGGTAGAGTATCTTTGATAAAAAAAAAATTTAATTTTTTTTTTTACGATAAAGCTTTGTTTACCAATAGATAGTGACTCTTTTTGAGAATAATTTTGAATTTAAAAAAAAAACATTGAACATTTTTTTTTTATATTATAATTAATACCACATGTAATTAAACTAGAAGAAGCCTCTTTTTGGTAGAGTATCTTTGATAAAAAAAAAATTTAATTTTTTTTTTCACGATAAAGCTTTGTTTACCAATAGATAGTGACTCTTTTTGAGAATAATTTTGAATTTTAAAAAAAAACATTGAACATTGAATAATTAATTAATTTATTTATTGATTTGTAAGCTACAATGTTTTAATTTAGTTATTAGTTAATTTATTTTTTAATCTTTAAATTATTACAATTCTTAGATAAAGAATTGTATGGTCATTGGAAAAAATATGAGAATATTGAGAAGTTGCAGATCGGTATAGAAAGCTATAGCACTAACTTGTTTATTACTTCAAGCAGTTTTTTATGGTACTACGCATAAATATTGATTATAAATATTATAACATTTGGTTTAAAAAAATAGTTTTTCGGTATGGATACATTTATTATAAACTACTTTGAAGCTCATATAAAGTTGAATAAACGGCAAAGATTATCAACCGATTTTTAAGTTTGATATCTTAATCGACAGCTCTTTTGTTGTCTATAAATTGTATTAAAACCAATAAAAGGACTTAATGCTGGACTTTTCCCATTTCGCTCGCCGCTACTAAGGGAATCTTAGTTAATTTCTTTTCCTCTCCTAATTAATATGCTTAAATTCAGGAGGTAATCACATATGAGTTGAAGTCACAAATAATATTGAATAGATATAAAACCAGATTAAAGACCACATCATTAGATAAAATTAAATGACTTACGTCTTTTATTAGCTTATAAATAAACAAATTTGTGTTACTACAATATTGTAAATATTAATAAATATTTACATATCAAAACTGTAAAAATAATAATTTATTTAGCTTACATTAGTGACCCTCAACCATATGTGGTCCAAGCAGAGTATTATATACTATTAGCATGGACCGCAATGTGCGTTCAAAATGTTGATGTTCATGTGTCCTGCAGTTCACATAACTTCACGCAGTTTGCTGCGTTCTTCATCGACCCACGAGCCTAGTGATCCCCCGCTAAGAGTGATTTTTTTTTGATTTTTTTTTAGAAATTAAAATTGTATTTTTGTACACATTAAGCGAATAACTTTAATCTTGGTAAAACTATCAATGTTAGATTTACAATATTAGTAGAACTTGATGTGGACATTTATTTTTGTGGTTTTGATCATTAAATCAGTAATGATCCTTCCGCAGGTTCACCTACGGAAACCTTGTTACGACTTTTACTTCCTCTAAATATACAAGTTCGGTCAACTTTGGTAAAACAACCACAACACAAGAAGCATCGCGGTGATCACCTCTGAGGACCTCACTAACATATTCAATCGGTAGTAGCGACGGGCGGTGTGTACAAAGGGCAGGGACGTAATCAATGCGAGCTTATGACCCGCACTTACTGGGAATTCCAGGTTTATGTGAACAGTTTCAGTCCACAATCCCAACCACGAAGGTGGTTCAGCGGTTTACCCGGTCTTTTTAGACTAGGAGGACACGTTGATACCTTCATTGTAGCGCGCGTGCAGCCCAGGACATCTAAGGGCATCACAGACCTGTTATTGCTCAATCTCATTATTGCTAGACGCAATTTGTCTATTTAAGAAGCACGTGTCCTATTCAGACAAACCACCAGGTATGACTCCACTTGCAAACAATTCTTACGTATTAAAACCATTCCCCGTTAAGAGCATGGATAACAGAGGCAAAAATGTCTACAAAGCTTCAACACCATAACCCTGCCGGCATCTAGTTAAGAAATTTGAGTCTCGTTCGTTATCGGAATTAACCAGACAAATCACTCCACGAACTAAGAACGGCCATGCACCACCACCCATAGATTCGAGAAAGAGCTATTAATCTGTCTTACTCATTTATGTTCGGGCCTGGTAAGTTTCCCCGTGTTGAGTCAAATTAAGCCGCAGGCTCCACTCCTGGTGGTGCCCTTCCGTCAATTCCTTTAAGTTTCAACTTTGCAACCATACTTCCCCCGGAGCCCAAAAGCTTTGGTTTCCTGGAAAGCGACTGAAAGAGCCATATATGTAGCTCCATCCAATTGCTAGCTGGCATCGTTTATGGTTAGAACTAGGGCGGTATCTGATCGCCTTCGAACCTCTAACTTTCGTTCTTGATTAATGAAAACATCTTTGGCAAATGCTTTCGCTTATGTTAGTCTTACGACGGTCCCCGAATTTCACCTCTCGCGCCGTAATACTAATGCCCCCAACTGCTTCTATTAATCATTACGTCTTGATCTAAAAACCAATTGAAAATAGAACAGACGTCTTATTCCATTATTCCATGCAGAGAATATTTAGGCACAAATGGCCTGCTTTAAGCACTCTAATTTGTTCAAAGTAATTGTACTGTTCTAGACCAGCACTCGGTAAAGAGCACTAATATAGATTTATTACGTGGATAAACTTGCGTTTAACCACTACAGTAATACGTCATAGCATCAAGATGATGTACGAACCCAGTTACGGTGTACCACCTGTGCTTGACACAAGTTCAACTACGAACGTTTTAACCGCAACAACTTTAATATACGCTATTGGAGCTGGAATTACCGCGGCTGCTGGCACCAGACTTGCCCTCCAATTGTTCCTTGTTAAAGGATTTAAAGTGTACTCATTCCAATTACAGGGCCTCGGATTGAGTCCTGTATTGTTATTTTTCGTCACTACCTCCCCGTGCTGGGATTGGGTAATTTACGCGCCTGCTGCCTTCCTTAGATGTGGTAGCCGTTTCTCAGGCTCCCTCTCCGGAATCGAACCCTGATTCCCCGTTACCCGTTGCAACCATGGTAGTCCTAGATACTACCATCAATAGTTGATAGGGCAGACATTTGAAAGATCTATCGCCGGTACGGGACCATGCGATCTACATGTTATTCAGATTCATCTTATAAACGATACAGTATAAAAATATACCTTAATGTATCGATTGATTTTAATCTAATAAAAGCACACGTTCCTTGCGGTCCGTGATTATGTGCATGTATTAGCTCTAGAATTACCACAGTTATCCATGTAACTATGTATACGATCTAATAAATCATAACTGATATACTGAGCCTTTTGCGGTTTCACTATTCGAGAGTGTGTACTTAGACATGCATGGCTTAATCTTTGAGACAAGCATATAACTACTGGCAGGATCAACCAGAATGTAAATGATTTTTTTCCATAAAACTTTAAAGATTTATGAATAGATTTTATTATAATAATTTTATTTGTTTATTTTCAAATTAATTCAATTGAATTGTTAATATACGTATATTCGTAATATTATTTCATATTGAAGGCGCAAAATTCATGTTTTTAATTTTATTTGTGATTTTGAATTTTGTGTTTTCATAATAAATTGAAATTCTCACAACAACCTAATAGTACATGAGCATTTATTATTATAGATATGTATTTGTTCCGTTAACACGGTCAAATAATAATAAAAATATTTTCTTTAAACTTATATTGCCTAATCCAAGGTAATTTTGTTTATTTATAAATTTTTATTTTTTTTATTTTATTTAATTTTTCTTCTCTACAAGTAAGGGAGAGACACAAAAAACAAAAGGGACCGTACTTTTTTATAATTTTTTTTTATATTATAATTAATACCACATGTAATTAAACTAGAAGAAGCCTCTTTTCGGTAGAGTATCTTTGATAAAAAAAAAATTAAATTTTTTTTTTTTACGATAAAGCTTTGTTTACCAATAGTGACTCTTTTTGAGAATAATTTTGAATTTTAAAAAAAAACATTGAACATTTTTTTTTATATTATAATTAATACCACATGTAATTAAACTAGAAGAAGCCTCTTTTTGGTAAAGTATCTTTGATAAAAAAAAAATATAATTTTTTTTTTTACCATAAAGCTTTGTTTACCAATAGATAGTGACTCTTTTTGAGAATAATTTTGAATTTAAAAAAAAAACATTGAACATTTTTTTTTTATATTATAATTCATACCACATGTAATTAAACTAGAAGAAGCCTCTTTTCGGTAGAGTATCTTTGATAAAAAAAAAATTAAATTTTTTTTTTTACGATAAAGCTTTGTTTACCACTAGATAGTGACTCTTTTTAAGAATAATTTTGAATTTAAAAAAAAAAACATTGAACATTTTTTTTTTATATTATAATTAATACCACATGTAATTAAACTAGAAGAAGCCTCTTTTTGGTAGAGTATCTTTGATAAAACAAAAATTTAATTTTTTTTTTTTACGATAAAGCTTTGTTTACCAATAGATAGTGACTCTTTTTGAGAATAATTTTGAATTTTAAAAAAAAACATTGAACATTTTTTTTTTTATATTATAGTTAATACCACATGTAACTAAACTAGAAGAAGCCTCTTTTTGGTAGAGTATCTTTGATAAAAAAAAAAATTAATTTTTTTTTTTACGATAAAGCTTTGTTTACCAATAGATAGTGACTCTTTTTGAGAATAATTTTGAATTTTAAAAAAAAACATTGAACATTTTTTTTTATATTATAATTATTACCACATGTAATTAAACTAGAAAAAGCCTCTTTTTGGTAGAGTATCTTTGATAAAAAAAAAATTTAATTTTTTTTTTTTACGATAAAGCTTTGTTTACCAATAGATAGTGACTCTTTTTGAGAATAATTTTGAATTTTAAAAAAAAACATAAAACATTTTTTTTTTATATTATAATTAATACCACATGTAATTAAACTAGAAGAAGCCTCTTTTTGGTAGAGTATCTTTGATAAAAAAAAAATTTAATTTTTTTTTTTTACGATAAAGCTTTGTTTACCAATAGATAGTGACTCTTTTTGAGAATAATTTTGAATTTTAAAAAAAAACATTGAACATTTTTTTTTTATATTATAATTAATACCACATGTAACTAAACTAGAAGATGCCTCTTTTTGGTAGAGTTTCTTTGATAAAAATAAAAATTAATTTTTTTTTTACGATAAAGCTTTGTTTACCAATAGATAGTGACTCTTTTTGAGAATAATTTTGAATTTTAAAAAAAAACATTGAACATTTTTTTTTTATATTATAATTAATACCACATGTAATTAAACTAGAAGAAGCCTCTTTTTGGTAGAGTATCTTTGATAAAACAAAAATTTAATTTTTTTTTTTACGATAAAGCTTTGTTTACCAATAGATAGTGACTCTTTTTGAGAATAATTTTGAATTTTAAAAAAAAACATTGAACATTTTTTTTTTATATTATAATTAATACCACATGTAACTAAACTAGAAGATGCCTCTTTTTGGTAGAGTTTCTTTGATAAAAATAAAAATTAATTTTTTTTTTACGATAAAGCTTTGTTTACCAATAGATAGTGACTCTTTTTGAGAATAATTTTGAATTTTAAAAAAAAACATTGAACATTTTTTTTTTATATTATAATTAATACCACATGTAATTAAACTAGAAGAAGCCTCTTTTTGGTAGAGTATCTTTGATAAAACAAAAATTTAATTTTTTTTTTTTACGATAAAGCTTTGTTTACCAATAGATAGTGACTCTTTTTGAGAATAATTTTGAATTTTAAAAAAAAACATTGAACATTTTTTTTTTATATTATAATTAATACCACATGTAACTAAACTAGAAGATGCCTCTTTTTTATAGAGTTTCTTTGATAAAAATAAAAATTAATTTTTTTTTACGATAAAGCTTTGTTTACCAATAGATAGTGACTCTTTTTGAGAATAATTTTGAATTTTAAAAAAAAACATTGAAAATTTTTTTTTTATATTATAATTAATACCACATGTAATTAAACTAGAAGAAGCCTCTTTTTGGTAGAGTATCTTTGATAAAACAAAAATTTAATTTTTTTTTTTACGATAAAGCTTTGTTTACCAATAGATAGTGACTCTTTTTGAGAATAATTTTGAATTTTAAAAAAAAACATTGAACATTTTTTTTTTATATTATAATTAATACCACATGTAACTAAACTAGAAGATGCCTCTTTTTGGTAGAGTTTCTTTGATAAAAATAAAAATTAATTTTTTTTTTACGATAAAGCTTTGTTTACCAATAGATAGTGACTCTTTTTGAGAATAATTTTGAATTTTAAAAAAAAACATTGAACATTTTTTTTTTATATTATAATTAATACCACATGTAATTAAACTAGAAGAAGCCTCTTTTTGGTAGAGTATCTTTGATAAAACAAAAATTTAATTTTTTTTTTTACGATAAAGCTTTGTTTACCAATAGATAGTGACACTTTTTGAGAATAATTTTGAATTTTAAAAAAAAACATTGAACATTGAATAATTAATTAATTTATTTATTGATTTGTAAGCTACAATGTTTTAATTTAGTTATTAGTTAATTTATTTTTTAATCTTTAAATTCTTACAATTCTTAGATAAAGAATTGTATGGTCATTGGAAAAAATATGAGAATATTGAGAAGTTGCAGATCGGTATAGAAAGCTATAGCACTAACTTGTTTATTACTTCAAGCAGTTTTTTATGGTACTACGCATAAATATTGATTATAAATATTATAACATTTGGTTTAAAAAAATAGTTTTTCGGTATGGATACATTTATTATAAACTACTTTGAAGCTCATATAAAGTTGAATAAACGGCAAAGATTATCAACCGATTTTTAAGTTTGATATCTTAATCGACAGCTCTTTTGTTGTCTATAAATTGTATTAAAAAAGATTTTAAACTTTTTGCTTATAAATTAAAAAAAAAAATTTAATTGATAAATAAATTATTTTTTGATGGACGATAGTCAATAAAAGTCAAAGTTATTGACCGATTCAAAAGTTTGATATTTTAATCAAAAGCCATGCTACTACGCATAAATATTGATTATGAAAATTATAACATTTGGTTTAAAAAAATAGTTTTTCGGTATGGATACATTTATTATAAACTACTTTGAAGCTCATATAAAGTTGAATAAACGGCAAAGATTATCAACCGATTTTTAAGTTTGATACCTTAATCGACAGCTCTTTTGTTGTCTATAAATTGTATTAAAAAAGATTTTAATTTTTTTGCTTACAAATTAAAAAAAAATAATTTAATTGATAAATAAATTATTTTTTGATGGACGATAGTCCATAAAAGTAAAAGTTACTGACCGATTCAAAAGTTTGATATCTCAATCAAAAGCCATGCTACTACGCATAAATATTTATTATGAAAATTATTACATTTTGTTTAAAAAAATAGTTTTTCGGTATGGATACATTTATTATAAACTACTTTGAAGCTCATATAAAGTTGAATAAACGGCAAAGATTATCAACCGATTTTTAAGTTTGATATCTTAATCGACAGCTCTTTTGTTGTCTATAAATTGTATTAAAAAAGATTTTAAGATTTTTGCTTATAAATTAAAAAAAAATAATTTAATTGATAAATAAATTATTTTTTGATTGACGATAGTCCATAAAAGTAAAAGTTATTGACCGATTCAAAAGTTTGATATCTTAATCAAAAGCCATGCTACTACGCATAAATATTGATTATGAAAATTATAACATTTGGTTTAAAAAAATAGTTTTTCGGTATGGATACATTTATTATAAACTACTTTGAAGCTCATATAAAGTTGAATAAACGGCAAAGATTATCAACCGATTTTTAAGTTTGATATCTTAATCGACAGCTCTTTTGTTGTCTATAAATTGTATTAAAAAAGATTTTAATTTTTTTGCTTATAAATTAAAAAAAAATAATTTAATTGATAAATAAATTATTTTTTGATGGACGATAGTCCATAAAAGTCAAAGTTATTGACCGATTCAAAAGTTTGATATCTTAATCAAAAGCCATGCTACTACGCATAAATATTGATTATGAAAATTATAACATTTGGTTTAAAAAAATAGTTTTTCGGTATGGATACATTTATTATAAACTACTTTGAAGCTCATATAAAGTTGAATAAACGGCAAAGATTATCAACCGATTTTTAAGTTTGATATCTTAATCGACAGCTCTTTTGTTGTCTATAAATTGTATTAAAAAAGATTTTAAACTTTTTGCTTATAAATTAAAAAAAAATAATTTAATTGATAAATAAATTATTTTTTGATGGACGATAGTCCATAAAAGTAAAAGTTACTGACCGATCCAAATGTTTGATATCTCAATCAAAAGCCATGCTACTACGCATGAATATTAATTATGAAAATTATAACATTTGGTTAAAAAAAATAGTTTTTCGGTATGGATACATTTATTATAAACTACTTTGAAGCTCATATAAAGTTGAATAAACGGCAAAGATTATCAACCGATTTTTAAGTTTGATATCTTAATCGACAGCTCTTTTGTTGTCTATAAATTGTATTAAAAAAGATTTTAAGATTTTTGCTTATAAATTAAAAAAAATAATTTAATTGATAAATAAATTATTTTTTGATGGACGATAGTCCATAAAAGTAAAAGTTATTGACCGATTCAAAAGTTTGATATCTTAATCAAAAGCCATGCTACTACGCATAAATATTGATTATGAAAATTATAACATTTGGTTTAAAAAAAATAATTTTTCGGTATGGATACATTTATTATAAACTACTTTGAAGCTCATATAAAGTTGAATAAACGGCAAAGATTATCAACCGATTTTTCAGTTTGATATCTTAATCGACAGCTCTTTTGTTGTCTATAAATTGTATTAAAAAAGATTTTAATTTTTTTGCTTATAAATTAAAAAAAAAAAATTTAATTGATAAATAAATTATTTTTTGATGGACGATAGTCCATAAAAGTAAAAGTTACTGACCGATTCAAAAGTTTGATATCTCAATCAAAAGCCATGCTACTACGCATGAATATTAATTATGAAAATTATAACATTTGGTTAAAAAAAATAGTTTTTCGGTATGGATACATTTATTATAAACTACTTTGAAGCTCATATAAAGTTGAATAAACGGCAAAGATTATCAACCGATTTTTAAGTTTGATATCTTAATCGACAGCTCTTTTGTTGTCTATAAATTTTATTAAAAAAGATTTTAAGATTTTTGCTTATAAATTAAAAAAAAATAATTTAATTGATAAATAAATTATTTTTTGATGGACGATAGTCCATAAAAGTCAAAGTTACTGACCGATTCAAAAGTTTGATATCTCAATCAAAAGCCATGCTACTACGCATAAATATTGATTATGAAAATTATAACATTTGGTTTTAAAAAATAATTTTTCGGTAAGGATACATTTATTATAAACTACTTTGAAGCTCATATAAAGTTGAATAAACGGCAAAGATTATCAACCGATTTTTAAGTTTGATATCTTAATCGACAGCTCTTTTGTTGTCAATAAATTGTATTAAAAAAAATTTTAAACTTTTTGCTTATAAATTAAAAAAAAATAATTTAATTGATAAATAAATTGTTTTTTGATGGACGATAGTCCATAAAAGTCAAAGTTACTGACCGATTCAAAAGTTTGATATCTTAATCGACAGCTCTTTTGTTGTCTATAAATTTTTTTAAAAAAGATTTTAAACTTTTTGCATACAAATTAAAAAAAAAATAGTTTAATTGATAAATAAATAATTTTTGATGGACGATAGTCCAATTTTCAACATCTTAATATTTTCAAAATTAAATAAATAAATAAATTAATTATTTAATAAATAATTTTTGATGGCCAAATTTAGAATTTACCGTAAGTTAACAAAATGAAGCAAAAATGAATGATGCAAGATTAAAGGATATATATAAATTTACGGATTGAGTTTTAAAAAGGATCATGTTAACATCCCAAATTTCGAAAGATTCTAAACGAAACTTTCCGACTGTTTTATTAAAATATTATTGCTCTTACCTCGGCTTTAGAAAGCGAAAATGTATGCCCCAAATGTAGTCTACCGTTCATATACGGGAATGGAAATGTAACGAAAAACTTTTCATCGTCTGTTTTCTTGCCTTCTTTAGGAGCATTTCCTTCATAAATCTATTATAACCGAAGGAAATAATTAATTATTTTAACTTATAATACAAGATTAAAAATTTACTTTTTCAGATTCCCATTTTGCCTGGACCGCTTCTTCTATTTCCTTCAAATACTCAACTTTAAAGGTCCCCTTACGATCGGCACTCTAAAATAGTAAGCAAACAAAAGCAAGAAAACTCATATGCTGTACAAACCTTATCTTACCATTTTAATGTTTAACCTGATTTTAATAAACAATCCAAAATATGTCAATTTCTAATACTTTATTTATATTTCCATCTGCAATGCAAGATTTTGTAGTTAATTCCTTAAATTTTACGTCGCACGATATTTCAACTTGATTTGAGTGTGAATTCCATACTCGATATCCTTTGGTACCTTCAGGGTACCCAACTAAGAAACCCATGTCTGCCTTTTTGTCCCATTTCTTGCGACGTTGTTTTGGTATATGAATAAAAACATCAGAACAAAACATTCTTGAAGAAGACCCTGTTGAGTCAAGCTCAACAGGGTCTTCTTTCCCCGCTAATTTTTCCAAGCCCGTTCCCTTGGCTGTGGTTTCGCTAGATAGTAGATAGGGACATCATCATCATCATCATCATATTAATCATTTGACGTTTTTTATGCTTGAGAATGTCACCTAGACTTAGTCTTTATACATTCTCGCGCCGTCGTGCTTGGACTTTCTTATTGTTCTTGGTATGCTTAGCCAGATTCTAAAACCTGTTTCCATCCCTGCCACGTGGAGGCGCATACTTCTTACTATCTAGCCCCGTTGTCTAATACTACGTTGACATGTGCATGTTAATGCACTGTCTAGTGTCCTTTTTCGTGGGAACTTGACACTATCTATTTCTAAGAACATTGTCACAGAACCTTTTAAAAGCCTTTATGTTTCTGGGCATCATTAACGTAAGTTTACTTGCTGGCCATTCTGTTCCCAGCTCCATCATCAGTTGGATTCTTTCCCCTTCGACAAGATTGCAGTTGTAGAGCACGTGGTCCATGGTTTCGTCTTCATGGCCACACTCACAACTGCTGGTTTCGCTTTTGTGGAACTTTTGAAGGTAAGATGCTATGTTGCCATGCCCCGTTAACATTTGAGAAAATGGTGCACTTAGCTCAAGCCCCTCAACTAACCTTTCTTCAATGTTTGGAAGGAAACTGAAGGTTGTCCTTCCATCTACCGCGTTGTTCCACCTTTCTTGCCATACTGCAATGGATGCTCTTCGCATCTGCCTTTTAAGTGAACCGATAAAGTTTGTGCCATTTTGGTCACCTTGTATCACCACGTTGCCGTACGTCACATTTATTCTTTTTTTAAGTTTATACCTTGCAACTTTTTCT